>OY744554.1:46770934-46825934 GCA_963556195.1 Sepiola atlantica | reverse complement strand
GTCGTTTGAACATGTTCAATGTTTACGCGTACTGAAAATATCATTTCTTCCCGCTTTCATCCGGTTATTGATTGCCGTTTTAATGTTAATATGAGACCGAGTTATCAAAAAACAAATAAATAGAAATAAAAATAAAAATGGCGACAGACGGCAGCCATTTTGTCCTCAAAATAGAATCCTTTGATATTAATGACGGGAAGATAAAATTTAGTTTTTTGAAATAAGCACTCGAGAAAGACAAAAAAAAATGACATTTGGATAAAACTAAGTGAAGTACACAGTTGTGGTGACGTCATGGATCGAGCAGTTGAAGTACCCTGACTTGCTTTATCTCTGCCATAAAAGGCATGTAGTTTTAAAAATACGAATAGGCCATTTTGCCGGCTCATGTTTAGTTAACCTTACTGTTACAGTTACAGCGAAGATTTAACGAGTCAAGATTTTAAAGTTTTATTTCAACATTTTTCCAATAAAAAAGAAATAATTAAACGAAGATAATGAAACTGAAAAAATAAACAAATGTTGGTGCTTATTCAGAACAGGGTCCCTGTAGAAAATTATTTTCATGTAAAATCAGTATTTTGTACTTACTCAGTCATAGTTTCTCACTCACGGTACGAAAAAGAATTTAAAAATATCAAGTAGAACTTTAATTAGAACGATTTTTCCATTTCCATAAGGGCGATATACAACGTCTATTTGCCGACATTTTGGGTGTGGCCGATTGATGGAATAGCTAACTAAGGGCAGGTAAGTGTCGCGAAAGTGCAGAACGGTACCCAGTTACCATGTAAAAAAAAAAATTAAAAAAAGAAAGCAATAAATGTTCATTTTATTAATCTATAAAATTATATCGTGGAAAGTAACCCGGTGAAGAAATCAAAAATAATTATTTCATTTTCATTTTTTTTATTTTAAAAATTTTGGCTATTCCATCGATCGCTCACACCCAAAATGTCGGCTCACACCCAAAATGTCAGCGAGTAGATGTTGTATATCGAAATGGAAAAATCGTTCTAATAATAAAAATAAAAAAAAACAAGAAAGCAATAAATGTACATTTTATTAATCTATAAAATTATATCGTGGAAAGTACCCCGGTGAAGAAATCAAAAATGCTTGATATTTTTAAATTCTTTTTCGTACCGTGAGTGAGAAACTATTACTGAGTAAGTACAAAATACTGATTTTACATGAAAATAATTTTCTACGGGGACCCTGTTTTAAATAAGCACCCAAATCTTTAATACTTATGCTTTTCTTGGCCTTTTGGCTAAGATCAAAGTGTAGTATCTGTTCCGATGGATACTGCACTCCATAGACTGGTATTGTCTTGTCCTTCGGGGCTTGACTTACGCCGGTCAATGGGTTTGTCCTGTGCAGTTCTAGGAGGTCCACCTTCCCAGGCTTCGCTTCCCCTCTTTGGGGAGGAGTAAGTTTATTGCTTACTACCTGAGGCGCCCCTACCGGGGAATGCCGACGGGGCTGCCCAGGCAATTTTTAATGGTCAGAGTGCTCACCTCTCGAGCGCTGGCTTTTCAAACCCCACTTTCCCGACCCGACCTTGGGTCACATCTTACTTGTGGGAGTAAGATAAAACCTGGCCTTGTGCCTAACTCCTGGAGAGGAGTAAATCAATACTCGACGTAAAAAAGATAAGTTTTATTTCAACATTTTTCCAATAAAAAAGAATTTTTTTTTTTAAAATTGGATAAATAATTATTTAATAATGTAACATTTTATAAGAAGAATAGTCAACAGTGATTTTTTTTATATAATTTAAAACTTGGCACTTCTGTCGTATATATGAAGCAGCAGATTTTCTGTCCTTTTACTGAAAATAAAGGGAGGTAATTCAACCGGAAGTGATTTTTTTTACAACATAAAAAAAAAATGCAAGACTGATTTGTTTTTGGGTAACAAGAAACAATTAACAATTTCTTTTTTTTATTATATGAAGTAAACAATTTTAAAATAAAAAAACCCTAACCCTAAACCCTAACCCTAAGAAATCAGGCGGTGTGCCTGTAAAAAATCTATTGTTTTTTGCGTCTGGTTCATTAAATTACCAATGTCTCGAAGATTAATCTCATTTAATTCCATTTTCTAAATACTAAATTCAACTTCCGGTGAATTCTGAATGACTGGTACTTGGAGAAAAAAAACGGAACTCTTCAATTTCGATTTCTTAATCGGCAGCTGCTTCATATATACGACAGAAGTGCCTAAAACTTTATAACAACGAATGAAAACTTTTTTTTTTCTAAAATAACTAAAACATTTTTTATCCGATGCAAATTACTTCTAAATCCGACTAAAGAATCTAATTGTCTGTAATATTTCCGTTCATTTAATTAATTTTTACTTTTAATGTTTTTTTGTATTAAAAGCAGATATTTCTTTTATATTCAAAAGATTAAAATAACCGACAGAATAACAACTGATGATGACGATGAAAATAAATTATTAAATATTTGTTCCTTATTTATTTCATTATCCTTTCTTTCAAAAAGCCATAACAGTTAGGTTAAAAAAAACGAATAGGCTATATTGCCGGTCCCGGCAAAATAACGATTCCTGCGTTATTTTGCCGGTTCATGTATATTTAACTAAATTGTTAAACATACAGTGACGCCCGGCACAATAATGAGTCTTACGTTATTTTGCGGCTCGTGTTTATTTAACTATAAATTACTTTTTATTATTTAAATTAATTTTTTTATCTTTATCAAACGAAATTTTATTTATACTTTAAAACTTTGCCGGATTGATTTTTTTTGTTTGTTTTTAATTAAACTTTGCCTGATTGATTTTTTGTATAATTTAAAACTTTATTAAGCGACAATATATTTTAAAATAACGATAAAATTAATTTTTACTTTTTTTTTTTGATTTCTTTAACCGACACAACTGATGATGAAAACAATTTTTTTTTAAATATTTGCCTTTATTTATTTCATTACCTTTTCTTTCGCAAGGCAATAACAATTAGGTTTTTAAAAAAATGAACCGGCATAATAACGATCCCTTTACATTAGTAAATAATTATTGTGCCGGGCGTCACTGTATGTTTAACAATTTAGTT
Organism: Sepiola atlantica; assembly: GCA_963556195.1. Taxonomy (NCBI): domain Eukaryota; kingdom Metazoa; phylum Mollusca; class Cephalopoda; order Sepiida; family Sepiolidae; genus Sepiola; species Sepiola atlantica. The sequence goes on along the minus strand of OY744554.1, from coordinate 46,822,849 downwards.
AAATATACATGAATCGGCAAAATAACGCAGGAATCGTTATTTTGCCGTGACCGGCAAAATAGCCTCTTCCTAAAAAAAACATAAGCCGGCAAAATAACGACCCCCTCGAAAGAAGAAATTTGCCCCCCCCCCCCCAATTTTTTTTTTTTTTGCGAAAAAAAAAAAAAAAATTTTCCCGCCAAAAAAAAATAAATTTTTTTTTCCTTTTTAAACAAAAAAGTATTCGGAGACCAATTTTTTTTTTCTTTGTCTCACCACCCAAGAACGCGGCAGCCTAGCAAAAATAGACGACCGTTAGGGAGTCTATTTTTGCTAGTCCACTTATAATATAAGAGACCCTCTCTGTCTGTCTGTCTGTCTGTCTGTCTGTCTGTTTGTCTGTCCATCCGTCCTGGAGAATTTTTGTAAACGGGAGAGGGGGAGGTAATTACTATTTAATTAATTTCAAAGTCAGAAACATAAATACATTAGGGCACATATTAATGACTATAAATAATTTCGATGACGAGGCCGTGATTTGAACTCGCAACCTTAACGTCAAACAGTAATTAGGACGAATACCACAAGTTAAAAAAAAAACATTTTGATTTAACTACTTACGATATAGTTTGGGTTCTGCGTTCGCGCTCGATTTTTATGGGGGTTAAAATAATTTTTTTTTTTCCTTTTTAAACAAAAAATATTCGGAGACAAATTTTTTTATTTTTAACTAAAAATGTCTCACCACCCAAGAACACGGCAGCCTAGCAAAAATAGACGACCGTTAGGGAGTCTATTTTCGCTAGTCTTAGAATATAGTACTAACAAACAAAAACTCCATATATTAGAAGACCTATATATAAAAACAAAAAAATCTGTACGGAACACTTTATGTAATCCATCGGCGTAACTTGTTCTTGTTCTGTCAGCCGTGAGCGGATAAAGATCTTAAGTAATTCTTAATATCACAGTCTGTGCTGAGGATTGAACCTTCAATTCATGTGGACCCGTAGCACAACAGATAAAAGTGCTAAGTGATAATCAGTTCTCGGTGAGAAGCCAGTGCACTAGGATAAGCGCACTCTGGCCTACAAAAAAATGCCTGAGCAGCCCCGTTGGCATTCCCCGAAAGGTGCGCCTGAAGCGATTAGCAATAAGCTAACCCTTTCTCGAACAGAAGGTAAAGCCTGGGAGGTTGCACCTCCGAGAGCTGAACAGAACGATACCTCAACCTGACAGCCACAAAGTCACTGCCGGACTGAGTGTCGAGGACGTATCCCTAACCCAACCCTAACCCCTTACCCTAAACCCTTACTCTAACCCTAACCCTACCGGACTGAGTGTCGAGGACGTATCCCTAATCCAACCCTAACCCCTTACCCTAACCCCTAACCCTAACCCCTTACTCTAACCCTAACCCTGCCGGACTGAGTGTCGAGGACGTATCCCTAACCCAACCCTAACCCCTTACCCTAACCCTAACCCATAACCATAACCCATAGCCCTAACTCTGAACAGAACGATACCTCAGCCCGACAGCCACTAAGCCACTGTATGACTGAGTGTCGAGGACGTATCCCCGACTGGCGTATGCTACATAAACAGATTCTGCAGTTGGATTCTCACTTTTCGTCTAACCTTTTAAATGGATTTCGCTTTCCGTAACAATTGACCTTCTTGACCTTTTGTGGTGAAGATTATTTCTTCGACTCGTAAGCACGTTGAATAGCGCCGACACACAACCTTCATTGCCTTTTTACGCACGAGATGGGTCGGCTAAGAAAACAACGGACGGTTCACGTAATGCACTAGTAATTTTTTAGATGACGATCGATGATTTGGATCGGACTACTGTTCTCATCTTGGATGTTATTCTCACGTTTCACCGGCATAATCTCCTCCGACCATCTTCAGATGCGGGAAATCTTTGTCGTACTCCGGAATCTGTACGGATTTCCGAATGGCACCCGTTACTTACTTGGTTTTTTGGCAAATCGAAAATTTTAAATTGAGATTTTTTTTTTTTTTTTTTTTTTTAGCCAAATCGAAAATTTTAAATTGAGTTTTTTTTTTGTTTTTTTTTCTTTTTTTTGTCAAATCGAAAATTTTAAATTGAGTTTTTTTTTTGTTTTTTTTTCTTTTTTTTGTCAAATCGAAAATTTTAAATTGAGTTTTTTTTTTGTTTTTTTTTCTTTTTTTTGTCAAATCGAAAATTTTAAATTGAGATTTTTTTTTTTTTTTTTTTTTTTTGCCAAATCGAAAATTTTAAATTGAGATTTTTTTTTTTTTTTTTTTTTTTTTTTGCCAAATCGAAAATTTTAAATTGAGATTTTTTTTTTTTTTTTTTTTTGGCCAAATCGAAAATTTTAAATTATAAGATTTTTTTTTTTTTTTTTTTTTTTTGCCAAATCGAACCCTTTACTTAATCCGCAGGGGGGTTTGCTTGTTCTCGTTCTGTCAGCCGTGACCGGATAGAAATCTTGAGTAATTCTTAATTGTATTCTTAGTATCGCCCGCACTGAGGATTGAACCTTCAACCTCCGGAAGATAATCATTTAAAGCTGATTATTACTTAATACTTTTAGCCGACACGGAACGCAAGAATTAAGTAATTCTTGATTGTATTCTTAGTATCGTAGTCCGTGCTGACGATTGAACCTTCAGTTCATGTGGACCCGTAGCACAACGGATAAAAGTGGTATGTGATAATCAGTTCTAAGTGACAGTCTTCTGGACGTGGAAGGTTCAATCCAACGTACGGAAAATGGTACTGATATCGATCCTGACCCAGTTTTCGTGAGGTTCGACTCGGAAGCGTTTGGCTGTCCTACGCAAACGCCCGAGAGTTGACGAACCGATTTGTACCAGACGACAATTTTGATACGGTGCTGCGTCTGACGTTTGAGTAGGACAGCCGAACGCTTCCGAGTCGAACCTCACGAAAATCGGGTCAGGATCGATATCAGTACCCGGAAAATATTAAAGACACAATTAAGAATTACTCAAGACTTCAACCTGATCATGGTTGATGGGACAAGAACAAGCGACCCCCGTCGATTAAATGAAGGGTTACGTTCAAAATTTCATACAGAGTCTCGAGTTCGACAAGATGCACCTGAAGAAGGCCGAAGGTTACATCGGCTGAAACGTTGTGAGAATAACATCCAAGGGTTGGAAGGATTCATCGAAGAAATGGGTCAAATAAAAAAACAAATTTCGGTACTTATATCGATCCTGAACCAGTTTTCGCGAGTTTCTTGTTGGAAGCGTTCGGCTATCCTACGCAAACGCCCGAGAGACGACGAGCCAATTTGTACCAGACGACAATTTTGATATGGTGCTGCGTCCTATGATTTTGATGTTTTGCTTGTTTTGTTTTTTTTTGTTGTTGTTGTTGTTAGGGTTTAGGGTTATGGTTAGGGTTAGAGTTTAGGGTTAGGGTTAAAAATATTTATTTGATAACAGTAATTTCGCTCTGTTAAGGTTTAGGAGTTAGAGTTAGGGGTTAGAGTTTAGGGTTTAGGGTTAGGGTTTAAGTTTAGGGTTAGGGTTAAAAATATTTATTTGATAACAGTAATTTCGCTCTGTTAAGGTTTAGGAGTTAGAGTTAGGGGTTAGAGTTTAGGGTTTAGGGTTTAGGGTTAGGGTTTAAGTTTAGGGTTAGGGTTAAAAATATTTATTTGATAACAGTAATTTCGCTCTGTTAAGGTTTAGGAGTTAGAGTTAGGGGTTAGAGTTTAGGGTTTAGGGTTTAGGGTTAGGGTTTAAGTTTAGGGTTAGGGTTAAAAATATTTATTTGATAACAGTAATTTCGCTCTGTTAAGGTTTAGGAGTTAGAGTTAGGGGTTAGAGTTTAGGGTTTAGGGTTTAGGGTTAGGGTTTAAGTTTAGGGTTAGGGTTAAAAATATTTATTTGATAACAGTAATTTCGCTCTGTTAAGGTTTAGGAGTTAGAGTTAGGGGTTAGAGTTTAGGGTTTAGGGTTTAGGGTTAGGGTTTAAGTTTAGGGTTAGGGTTAAAAATATTTATTTGATAACAGTAATTTCGCTCTGTTAAGGTTTAGGAGTTAGAGTTAGGGGTTAGAGTTTAGGGTTTAGGGTTTAGGGTTAGGGTTTAAGTTTAGGGTTAGGGTTAAAAATATTTATTTGATAACAGTAATTTCGCTCTGTTAAGGTTTAGGAGTTAGAGTTAGGGGTTAGAGTTTAGGGTTTAGGGTTTAGGGTTAGGGTTTAAGTTTAGGGTTAGGGTTAAAAATATTTATTTGATAACAGTAATTTCGCTCTGTTAAGGTTTAGGAGTTAGAGTTAGGGGTTAGAGTTTAGGGTTTAGGGTTTAGGGTTAGGGTTTAAGTTTAGGGTTAGGGTTAAAAATATTTATTTGATAACAGTAATTTCGCTCTGTTAAGGTTTAGGAGTTAGAGTTAGGGGTTAGAGTTTAGGGTTTAGGGTTTAGGGTTAGGGTTTAAGTTTAGGGTTAGGGTTAAAAATATTTATTTGATAACAGTAATTTCGCTCTGTTAAGGTTTAGGAGTTAGAGTTAGGGGTTAGAGTTTAGGGTTTAGGGTTTAGGGTTAGGGTTTAAGTTTAGGGTTAGGGTTAAAAATATTTATTTGATAACAGTAATTTCGCTCTGTTAAGGTTTAGGAGTTAGAGTTAGGGGTTAGAGTTTAGGGTTTAAGTTTAGGGTTAGGGTTAAAAATATTTATTTGATAACAGTAATTTCGCTCTGTTAAGGTTTAGGAGTTAGAGTTAGGGGTTAGAGTTTAGGGTTTAGGGTTTAGGGTTAGGGTTTAAGTTTAGGGTTAGGGTTAAAAATATTTATTTGATAACAGTAATTTCGCTCTGTTTTGCTTGTTTTATTTGTTTTGTTGTTTAAAAAATTTCTTGCAAATATAACTAAAAATTATAGGACGCAGCAACGTATCAAAATAACAAAAAATATTTGATAACAGTAACTTTGCTATGTTTTGCTTTTTTTTTTGTTGTTTCTTTTAGAAAATTTCTTGAAAATATAACTTACAATCACAGGACGCAGCACCGTATCAAAATTGTCGTCTGGTACAAATCGGCTCGTCAACACTCGGGCGTTTGCGTAGGATAGCCGAACGCTTCCGACAAGAAACTCGCGAAAACTGGGTCAAGATCGATATAAGTACCCAAATTTCTTACAGACTGTTAATTCGATAATACACAGACATTTTTTTATACGAGTTTTGAGAAATGTCTGTATATATTTCATCTCTTCTTTATTTTTTTATTTTTATTTTCATTCATTTGTTGGGGACGGGGCATTCTTCCAAATGCCATACGATCACCCACTATTTACAGACTCCAACCGAGAGCTCTTTTCAGGATTCTGACTGTTCCCTTGAGTGCAGTTGTTTGGATTTCTTTTGCACTATGTGTGTGAGAGTACAGAGTACACTGTGTAAGTATGTATAAGAGAGTTTATATAACTAAGAGTGATTGCGGCATCGTATGTGCGTGGCCTACCCGGTTCTGTTAGTGTAAGGTAACGGTAAAGGTCGCATAGCCTGGACGCGCACGAGTGTCGTTGCCGACATCGCACACTGCCCATGGCCGTAGCGGCGGTGATTTGTTAAGAATCACCGTGTCTAGGGCACAGCATATGGAAGGTGGAGCCCATCCCTCTCCTTCCGCTTCCTTGAACCTTCCCTGAGTTTTAGTCAGGTACCCATTTACTGCTGGGTAGACAGAGGGAGTTTTCAGACCCGAAAATTCGCATGCCGTGAGTGGGATCGAACCCGGGTCGTCCAGCCCAAAGACAAGTGCTATAACCACTCGTCCACAGGCCCTCCTCTGTTAGTGTACATGTATCTTATACTGGTTGGTAGCTTGTTTTTTAAATGTGGCGAAACTCGTGCGTTATCGTTTTGTTTTGTTTTGTTTTTTCCAATTTGGGAAAAATTTCACAAGAAAAACTCGTCCAGCTATACCTACTCTAAACAATTTCCCTCTCTTAATAAGATCGACCTACGATGCAATGCCTTCCTCGGTGAATCTTGTTCAACGGAGAGTAGACAATGATGGTACCACCTGGGGTGCCTCAACCAAGACACTGCGCATATCTACCCAAGCATTGGTCTTCTCCGCCGCTGAGTACTGCTCCCCAGCCTGGTGCAGGAGCTCCCACACCAAGAAGCTGGACGTAACGCTCAACACCGCCTTACGCACAGTCTCTGGCTGTTTGCGCGCCACACCAATCAACCAACTACCGATTCTCGCCGGCGTCACACCACCAACCCTGCGCCTTGCACTGTACAGGAAAGGCCACTATTGATGAGGACCACCTTCTCCACAAGCTCGCCACAGAGACCCCGCCACGAGCTCGCCTGAAGTCACGACGCCCATTCTCGGTGCATGCCCACCAGCTCCTGCTTTCAACACCCGGTGACGTCACAAAACGAATCTGGCTGAAACGTTGCTGGACAGAGGAATGGCAGGCAGCAGATAAATTAAGGTTGCACAGATTTGTGGAGAACCCTGATAACCTACCAGGCATGGACCTCCCTCGCCGGTAGTGGACAATGCTCAACCGCCTCAACGATGAAAGTATGGGGACTCAGGGACTCGGCTGTCTGCGACTGTGGTCACTCTGAACAGACAGTAGACCACATCATCGAGTCATGCCTTGGCAAAGCCAGCATAGCTGCGCTAGACAACAAAACATTAGCATGGCTTTTCTCAAGTGAGATGCTGTGAAACAAACGAAAGAACACTGAAGGTTTTTTTTTTTTTGAAGGAGTCCTTTTCACCCTACCGATGTGTGATCCTTGGATCATTTCGGGTCCCTTTTTGGGGGAGGATTCGTCAAGGAGGTGTGAAAGAAGGGGTAGGAGATCCATCGAACACGTTGTCGAAAGGGCAGGCGAAGTGTCGCTGAAAAGAGAGAGGAAGTAGTCGAAACTGCGGAGTGAAAATCCTCAAAAGATGGGGGGGGGGGCGTTATGAAAACTGCGCGTGGGTGTGGGGAGGGGGAGGGATCATCGAAATGGTTAGGGTTGTCAGAAGGAGGTTAGGGGGCTCATCAAATAGGAGTGAGCCAGCGTCGAAAGAGGAACGGATGCCAGCAATAACGTCTAATGAAGATTATTGCAGCAAGAGACCAAGCATGAAGCTTCCGGAAGCTTCTAATCCAATAAGTGATTGAGTGGATCTTCAGCGGATTACACAGCCAACGAAGCATCAACGGAGTCGCTCGCATTCCGGGGATGGGGGGGGGGGAGGGCGGGGGGGGGCGGATGGGGGGGGGGGCGGATGGGGGGGGGGGGAACAGCAACAACGGTTGTTCAACAACTTTTTTGTAAGTAAACAAATAAATGAAAACAAAAAGGCGGGGGAAAAAACTGTTCAAAATCGTTGAACCCCGAAACCCACGATTGGATTTGAAACAGCTCTTGGGATCAATCATCATCGTTCAAGCGCTCAACTCGGTTCAAGGATCAAACAAATTTGATCCTCAATTAGTTTTGCGTGTTCAGTGGTGTCGGATCAACCACTTTACGGTTTGATAAAGCTCTGCGATCACAAAGTTTGCTATTTTTTTTCCTACAGTTATTTTTGGGGGGAGGGGGGGATAAAATGTGTTTACGCATATTATACCCACATAAAACTTCCTTCAACCGAACGTACAATTAAAAGGTGAGATTTTATTTTGTATATCTCATATATATATATATACATTATATATATATATATATATAGTAGAGAATGGTAGTTTGCTTGAAGCATTGCTGGGTATAGTAGTAGTAAGTTTTTGAAAGGCTGTGGGCAATGCAATTCCGGGTAAGATGCAAGTTGAAAGGAAAGGAACAAAAACAATAACAATAAATCGAATACGATATAAGACTTACTATTTATTTTTCCTTTTTTTTTTTCTTTTTTTTTTCTTACATAACAGCAAGAGTGTTTTAGCTGTTCGTGTGATGTCCGGGTGATTAAAAATCACTATTTGATATTTCGGGAAAAGACATCCCTTTGTCAAAAATAATTAGACCAGAAGAAGAATAGTATTTTATTCTTCTCCGACTGTGTAGAGAATAATACAAAACAAAATGGCTGCCAGATATAGACCGCAGCAAATAAAGCAGTTTCACAGGGAATATAAATTAAATTAAGTTTTATTTTAATATTATGTTAAATATATGATTTGGTGTTTAGAATATTTGTGTAATGTTGGGTAGGTGTATGGTGTTCGATAAACTGTTAGTTTTGATAATATATATATATCATTTTTTTTTTTTTATATTTGAATATTTACTTTGTTTTATCTTCGTATTTTTTATTTTGTTTATCTTTCTATCGTAATTTAAGAATATATATATATATATATATATATATATATATATATATTGAGGTTGACAACAACGGGGAGATGGACAACAAAGTAGGACGAGGGAGAAAAGGAGGAACTAAAGGTATATATATGTATGTGTGTATGTATATATATATATATATATATATATATATATATATGTATATACATATTTATTTATTTATCTTTTATTTTTTGATGTGTTGATGTTTTTATATTTATAATATAAAACTAAAAATAATACATTAATCACTTAAATAATAGTGTCATGGATTTAAAATGCAGCAACATTTTTGTAAGTAACGGATAAATTTTATTAGACAGACGAACAGCACAGATCAAGAATTTTTTTTTGTGTGTGTCTTAAATAACTAATATATGTTAGCAAAACATTTATATGGAACAAAACGTAGATTTAGTATAAGGAACGTTTATGTTTTTGTCTTTTAAGGGAAGTGGGGTCTGATCAACTCTGCTGGGAAGCCATGAAATTAAATACTGTCTTGTTTTTAAATTCCCGAAACAGTTTTTCATGGTAAACAACTGATGATCCCTAAAAATAGTGTTAGAAACTAACTAATATAATAACTGTAAAAAATAAATTGACTTACATGAGTGATTTTCCACTGGAAGACTTGAGACTATAAGTTTTTTTTTTTTATATAATTTTTTTATTTTTTTTTTTATATAATTTTAATGGTTGAGAAACTTCCGAGACTATATATAAAGATAGATGAAAGAAGAGGGATAAACATGTACGAATGTCCAGATTTATTTCAAACTTCAATCGTTCAATGCAAGGTATATTCGGCAATAAAATTATGTTTATCATTCTTTCCTTAAGCCAAGGCTTTTCAAAGATCGAAATCTTATCATCAGAGGAATTACATAGATAGATAAGTTGGCTTAAGGAAAGAACAATAAACATAATTTTATTACAGAATATACCTTGCATTGAACAATTGAAGTTTGAAATAAATCTGGACATTCGTACATGTTTATTACTTTTCTTTCATCTATCTTTATAATTGCTCTATCTCGTATATTGAGCTTTTACCATTTCACTATAGGTTCTATCTACTAAAAGTTTACTTTTAGTTTCATATTTGATTCTATGTATATATATATATATATATAGTCTCGGAAGTTTCTCAACCATTAAAACTATATTAAAAAAACAAAAAAACTTATAGTCCCAAGTCTTCCAGTGGAAAATCATTCATGTAAGTCAATTTATTTTTTACAGTTATTATATTAGTTTATTTCTAACACTATTTTAAGGGATCATCAGTTGTTTACCATGAAAAACTGTTTCGGGAATTTATATATATATTTTTTTCTTTGGTGTTTATTTTTGACAAAGGGAAATATTAAATGGTTCTTAATCATCATCCGGACATACAGCCGACACCACACTTGCAGTTATGTAAGATTTAAAGAAAACTAAATAGTAAGCCCCCCCCCCCCCCACCTTCCGATTTATTATTTTTGTTCTTTCCAGCTTATATTCAATCCGGCACTCTGCATTGCCCCTCAGCATTCTTAATGTATTTACTACAATTCCCAGCAATGCTTCAAGCAAACTACCATTCTCTCTCTCTCTCTCATATATATATATATATATATATATATATATATATATATATATATTCCCTTCTTTCTTTCTTCTCTTTCTTTCTTTCTTTCTTTCTTTCTTTCTCACTTCTAAATATAGAATCTCTTACTTAACGGCTATTTTTCTGATTTAAGCGTCTCATCGGCCCTTCATTTCAAATTCTGTGTACATAGCGTTTTATAAAGGTTATAAATGTTTTTTGAAGAAATTCCATCATTTACTATTTCAGACTATGCTGACGAAGACGGAATCGGGGAATTAAACCCTTTTCTTGTCAGAAACCACTGGTCCATGTCTGAATAAAATCTGTATTTAAAAATAAAAAATAAAAAATATATATATATATATAATCATTGCCTGATGAGACCTCAGCTCTTGATAGCTGTAGATCGATAACATCGACATGCCAGTGTAGCAGACTTTGTACATGTTTGAATAAAAAACCACACACAATACAGCTCTATATTTTTATTGAGTACTCTTTTATAAGCCCGGTTTGATTCCCTTTGGATTTCTACCCTGTGGATTTTTATACTACCTGGATTACTATATAATTATATATATATATATATATATATATATATATATATATATATATATATATATATATATAATCCAGGTAAAACATCCACGGGGTAGTAATCCAAAGAATTTCAACCGGGTTTATAAAAAGTGCTCAATATCAAATAGAGCTTTTATATATGATTATTTCTATTTACACAGACATGTACAAAATCTGCGACACTGGCATGTCGATGTTATCGATCAACAGCTATTATAAACTGAGATCTCATCAGGCAGAGTTAGAATCCGATCGGAACCTTAGATCATATTTGGAAAGACCCAAATATATATATATATATATATATAGTTAAGCATGTGTGCTCGATCGCAAATGTGGCTGCTGTTGCTGCCTCTCCCGTTATTATATCGCTGAAAGCTTTGTCACGATCGCTGTTTTTCTCTTGCGTTAGATTCCCGCCAGTCTTCTCACGTATCAACGCGCATTTTTCCCAAAGATTTTATCGACTAGTCAACGGAGAAAACGAAAAGCGAAAAACGAGCGAAAACAACAAAACGGAGAAATGCAAGTTTTAACGCCAATCAATATTTCATTTCTCCGATGCAAAGTGTCGGCTTCGTGTTCCGAGATTTTTCGGTTTTTATTTCGTAGATCTCGTAATTATAACACTTATCGGAAGGAATCTAATGCATAACTCTACATACACACTTTTGTATGGTTGATTCCTTTTTTGGTTTGACGCATACTCATTTGTTGCGACCTAGTAAACAACCCGTGACCCGTTGGGCCAGTATTCGTCATCTAGATAATGATAATTTCATGTTCGTACGTTCGGTATCACCTTTCACACCCATAAAAATAAATGAGATCTTCCGTTTTTAGCAGAACATATCATTATATTGATACGCATAGGTATTTACATGTGTAAGTGTGTTATCAATCTCCACCTTTATAAAATCGGGGGACTTATGTTTTGAGGCAGGTCCGTCCGTCCGTCCGTCCGTTCGTCCGTCCGGATTTTTCTCCGCAACTATCCATTGAATTTCTCTGAAATTTTGCATGAAGTTGTAACTTTGGTCAGGTTAGAAAGTGACATTCTCCGATTTTTGAAAAAAAATCTGGTTAGCCCCCCAGGGGGTCAAAAGCCCCCTAAAATGGCAAAAAATGACCCTTTTCTCCCATAACTTTTCATCCATCCATTCAAATTTCTCTGAAACTTGGCCAAAATGTGCAGGCAATTGTTCCTAATAGAAAATACGTATCGCTGACCTTAGAAAAAATCTGGTTCGCGCTCCCAGGGGGTCAAAAGCCCCCAAAGTGGCAAAAAATGACCCTTTTCTCCCATAACGTTTGATCCATCCATTCAATTTTTCTGAAACTTGGTCAAAATGTAGAGGCAATTGTTCTGGATATAAAATGAGCATCGTTGACCTCAGAAAAATTCTGGTTCGCGCCCCCACGGGGGTCAAAAATGCCCCAAATTGCCCAAAAATTTCGGATGTAAATTTATCCATCAACATAGTCTCCTTTTTAGGGTGATAACCTAACCCTAAAACCGTTTCTCTAAGGAGAAGAGAATGAAGAGACCCCGTTCAAAGTTACTCACAAGCTTCAATCAGAAAGTAAAGACCTAACAATGTCAAGAACCCTAACCCTAACCCCTAGCCCTAACCCTAACAACGAATTGGTGAACAAGTCAGGACAAGACTGAAGTATTATCATTTATGTTTAATTATCGCATCCGAATTTTTTTTTGTTCTCTTGAAACTCTATCTGACACCAAAAGAAAGAAGGAAACGTATAACCTGAACATTGTGACATAAATATATATCGCAGTGGGGCATGGATATTTGAACTGGACATTACTTTTTTCAGAAAGAATCCAGTCTCCTATTTCAAGTTGCCACCTTCTTGATGATATTTTACAAAAAGAACTTCAAAGGCAGGTTGGGTGAGGATGGGGGTATATTCGCGCCTACAGACCCAGCATTAAAACGTGCAGAAGAAATATTCGACACGCAAATAGCCATAATTTTCTTTAAAAAACATATTTCACCCCAAACAAGGCAGGCCGCCACTGTAGACGTAAGGGGCTATTGAGAATTAGGGTGTAGGTTTTGGGTGCCACACCAAGTTGGGAGCAGTGTAGCGAGATGTCTGTTTACATTAGTTTTACACCTCTGCATGTTGGTACTGTTGGGGAAACAGGGAGCAGGGAGGGCGTTCCAGAGGCCGGCAGCACGAGGAAAGAAGCTATTGGAGTAGAAGGCTCTCCGGCATCTGGGGACCTCCACAGTGAATGGATGGGATTGCACCAGAGTTGCCAGTTCATCGGAGCACAATCCATTGAAGTATTTGTAAAACAAGCACAAGGATGCAACATTGAGGCGATGGGACAGAGGCTGGAGCTTGGTTGATAGTGAGAGACCTATTAAGTTAGCGACTCTTTTTTGGACCTTGTCAAGGAGGAAACAGGGAGCAGGGAGGGCGTTCCAGGGGCCGGCAGCACGAGGAAAGACGCTATTGGAGTAGAAGACCTCCACAGTGAATGGATGGAATTTAGCTGATTGTCGAGTTGGTCTAGTGTATTTATGTCGACGGGGCACCAGAGCAGCCAGTTTATCGGAGCACAATCAATTGGAGTACTTTTAAAACAAGCACAAGGATGCAACATTGCGGCGATGGGACAGAGGCTGGAGCTTGGTTGACAGTGAGGGACCTATTAAATATGTCGACAGCAAGACTTTGGCGGCGAGTCAGAGAATATGGTCAAGAGGAGAAAAAGTTCCGACAATGACAGTGGCCCTGCGTCTAGATCCTTCAAAAGCTTCTTTCAAGACGCAAGAAACTTGGATTTCGAACCGTTCTCAGGTCAAGCGCGATGATGAACAAACGCAAAAAAACCCACAGAAAATAGAAACAAAGGAAAAAGTGCACGTTCCGATGCCAATCAATATTTCATTTCTCCAACGCAAAGTGTCGGGCGTCGTGTTTTCATATCTGATAGGAGATGTTCGGTTTTTTATTCCATAAGAGTTTAATTATAACGCGTTTATCGGAGAGATCGAATGATTGAGTTTATACACCGAGACACGCACTTATGTGCGTGTGTATATGTGTCAGTATGTATACATCTAAATATGCGTGATTATGTGTATATTTATATATGTGTGCGTATGTATATAGCTATATACGTGTGGATATGTATATATCTATATCTATGTATATAGCTATGTATGTGTATGTATAAATCTATATATGTGTGGATATGTATATATCTATGTATATATAGCTATATATGTGTATGTATAAATCTATGTATGTGTGGGTATGTAGAATTCTATATATGTGTGAGTATGTATACATCTATATATGTGTGGATATGTATACACCGAGACACGCACTTATGTGCGTGTGTATATGTGTCAGTATGTATACATCTAAATATGCGTGATTATGTTTATATTTATATATGTGTGCGTATGTATATAGCTATATACGTGTGGATATGTAGATATATATCTATGTATATAGCTATGTATGTGTATGTATAAATCTATATATGTGTGGATATGTATATATCTATGTATAAATCTATATATGTGCGGATATGTATATATATAGCTATGTATGTGTATGTATACATCTATATATGTGTGGATATGTATATATCTATGTATATATAGCTATATATGTGTATGTATAAATCTATGTATGTGTGGGTATGTAGAATTCTATATATGTGTGAGTATGTATACATCTATATATGTGTGGATATGTATACATCTATGTATATAGCTATATATGTGTGGATATGTATATATCTATGTATACATCTATATATGTGTGAGTACAGATACATCTATGTGTGTGTATGTATACATCTATATATGTGTGAGTATGTATATATATATATATATATATATGTGCGTATGTATATAGCTATATACGTGTGGATATGTATATATCTATATCTATGTATATAGCTATGTATGTGTATGTATACATCTATATATGTGTGGATATGTATATATCTATGTATATATAGCTATATATGTGTATGTATAAATCTATGTATGTGTGGGTATGTAGAATTCTATATATGTGTGAGTATGTATACATCTATATATGTGTGGATATGTATACATCTATGTATATAGCTATATATGTGTGGATATGTATATATCTATGTATACATCTATATATGTGTGAGTACAGATACGTCTATGTGTGTGTATGTATACATCTATATATGTGTGAGTATGTATATATATATATATATATATATATATATATATATATATATATATATATATATGTGCGTATGTATATAGCTATATACGTGTGGATATGTATATATATATATCTATGTATTTAGCTATGTATGTGTATGTATAAATCTATATATGTGTGGATATGTATATATCTATGTATATATAGCTATATATGTGTATGTATAAATCTATGTATGTGTGGGTATGTAGAATTCTATATATGTGTGAGTATGTATACATCTATATATGTGTGGATATGTATACATCTATGTATATAGCTATATATGTGTGGATATGTATATATCTATGTATACATCTATATGTGTGAGTACAGATACATCTATGTGTGTGTATGTATACATCTATATATGTGTGAGTATGTATATATATATATATATATATGTGTGTGTGTGCGTATGTATATAGCTATATACGTGTGGATATGTATATATATATCTATGTATATAGCTATGTATGTGTATGTATACATCTATATATGTGTGGATATGTATATATCTATGTATATAGCTATATATGTGTATGTATAAATCTATGTGTGTGTGGGTATGTAGAATTCTATATATGTGTGAGTATGTATACATCTATATATGTGTGGATATGTATACATCTATGTATATAGCTATATATGTGTGGATATGTATATATCTATGTATACATCTATATATGTGTGAGTACAGATACATCTATGTGTGTGTATGTATACATCTATATATGTGTGAGTATGTATATATATATATGGGTGTGTGTATGTATTATTGGTAGTATGATTCCAACATTTTTTACCAATTCCGATTCTTTTTAATTTCTAAATATTTGATTAGAGATTTGTTTTTTTTTTGTTTTTTTTTTTAAATTACTGTATAAAAAAAAATGCGATTTTCCATTTTTCTTTTTTTAGGCGATTACATGTAAACAGCTTGCAAAAACTTTGTGGTAAAAATAAACAAAACAACAAAAAAATCATTTTCGTATATAAATTTTACATAAAATGATCACCGTTTTTCTGACCGGACAGCTTTTTAAGGACATGTAACCAATTTTGTTTGATTAGAATCTTGGCCATTCTGCATCAAACTTTAATATAAAATAGGGTATTGTTAAAAGTCATAAAAAAAACATGCCTTCTTCCTACCACTAACCCTAAGTTCGGGTGGTAATACGAAAAATAAAGCGATTACGTGTTGTTTTATGACTTTGCCGGCCGGACTTAGGATTAGTGGTAAAAAAAATGAGTTAACTGTCCTAGAAAGTTAGAATGGCCAGAAAATAGGGGATCATTTTACGTTAAATTTATATGCGCAACTTACCCCCCACTTTAAATTCTAAAATATTTGTTTGCGTTTATCAGTGTATCACACATAATCGCCTAAAAAAGTAGAATCTCACTTTAGGGGGGGGGGGGGATTTTAAAAATTGATATAATTTCTTTTTTTATTCACAGAATTTGATAAACTCATTTTGAGTTTTTCATCTATATTTTTCACTTGTGCCATTTTCTCTATTTCCTCACTAGTGCCATATTTTCCTATTTATCAACCTGCGCTATTTATTTATTTATCCGATTGTGTCATTTTTTTCTATTTAACGGAGTGTATCATTTTTCTATTTATCCGATTGTGTCATTTTTTCTATTTAACAGATTGTGTCATTTTTTTCTATTTAACGGAGTGTATCATTTTTCGATTTATCCGATTGTGTCATTTTTCTATTTATCCGATTGTGTTTTTTCTATTTATCCGATTGTGTCATTTTTCTATTTATCCGATTGTGTCATTTTTCTATTTCTCCGATTGTGTCATTTTTTTCTATTTATCCGATTGTGTCATTTTTCTATTTATCCGATTGTGTCATTTTTCTATTTATCCGATTGTGTCATTTTTCTATTTATCCGATTGTGTCATTTTTCTATTTATGCGAATGTGTCATTTTTTCTATTTCTCCGATTGTGTCATTTTTCTATTTATTCGATTGTGTCATTTTTCTATTTATCCGATTGTGTCATTTTTCTATTTATCCGAATGTGTCATTTTTTCTATTTCTCCGATTGTGTCATTTTTCTATTTATTCGATTGTGTCATTTTTCTATTTATCCGAATGTGTCATTTTTTCTATTTCTCCGATTGTGTCATTTTTCTATTTATTCGATTGTGTCATTTTTCTATTTATCCGATTGTGTCATTTTTCTATTTATCCGATTGTGTCATTTTTCTATTTATCCGAATGTGTCATTTTTTCTATTTCTCCGATTGTGTCATTTTTCTATTTATCCGATTGTGTCATTTTTCTATTTATCCGATTGTGTCATTTTTCTATTTATCCGATTGTGTCATTTTTCTATTTATCCGATTGTGTCATTTTTTTCTATTTAACGGAGTGTATCATTTTTCTATTTATCCGATTGTGTCATTTTTCTATTTATCCGATTGTGTCATTTTTCTATTTATCCGATTGTGTCATTTTTCTATTTATCCGATTGTGTCATTTTTTTCTATTTAACGGAGTGTATCATTTTTCTATTTATCCGATTGTGTCATTTTTCTATTTATCCGATTGTGTCATTTTTCTATTTATCCGATTGTGTCATTTTTCTATTTATCTGATTGTGTCATTTTTTCTATTTACCCGATTGTGTCATTTTTTCTATTTATCCGATGGTGTCATTTTTTCTATTTAACGGATTGTGTCATTTTTTTCTATTTAACGGAGTGTATCATTTTTCTATTTATCCGATTGTGTCATTTTTCTATTTATCTGATTGTGTCATTTTTCTATTTATTCGATTGTGTCATTTTTCTATTTATCCGAATGTGTCATTTTTCTATTTATTCGATTGTGTCATTTTTCTATTTATCCGATTGTGTCATTTTTCTATGTATCCGATTGTGTCATTTTTCTATTTATTCGATTGTGTCATTTTTCTATTTATCCGATTGTGTCATTTTTCTATGTATCCGATTGTGTCATTTATCTATTTATTCGATTGTGTCATTTTTCTATTTATTCGATTGTGTCATTTTTTTCTATTTAACGGAGTGTATCATTTTTCTATTTATCCGATTGTGTCATTTTTCTATTTATCTGATTGTGTCATTTTTCTATTTCTCCGATTGTGTCATTTTTCTATTGATCCGATTGTGTCATTTTTCTATTTATTCGATTGTGTCATTTTTCTATTTATCCGATTGTGTCATTTTTCTATTTATCCGATTGTGTCATTTTTCTATTTATCCGATTGTGTCATTTTTCTATTTATCCGATTGTGTCATTTTTCTATTTATCCGATTGTGTTTTTTCTATTTATCCGATTGTGCCATATTTTCCCTATTTATCGACTTGTGTCATTTTTCTATTTATCCGATTGTGTCATTTTTCTATTTATCCGATTGTGTCATTTTTCTATTTATCCGATTGTGTCATTTTTCTATTTATCCGATTGTGTCATTTTTCTATTTATCCGATTGTGTTTTTTTCTATTTATCCGATTGTGTCATTTTTCTATTTATCCGATTGTGTCATTTTTTGCTATTTATCGACTTGTGCCATATTTTCCCTATTTATCGACTTGTGTCATTTTTCTATTTATCCGATTGTGTCATTTTTCTATTTATCCGATTGTGTTTTTTTCTATTTATCCGATTGTGTCATTTTTCTATTTATCCGATTGTGTCATTTTTCTATTTATCCGATTGTGTCATTTTTCTATTTATCCGATTGTGTTTTTTTCTATTCATCCGATTGTGTCATTTTTCTATTTATCCGATTGTGTCATTTTTCTATTTATCCGATTGTGTCATTTTTCTATTTATCCGATTGTGTCATTTTTCTATTTATCCGATTGTGTCATTTTTCTATTTATTCGATTGTGTCATTTTTCTATTTATCCGATTGTGTCATTTTTCTATTTATCCGATTGTGTCATTTTTCTATTTATCCGATTGTGTCATTTTTCTATTTATCCGATTGTCGTTTTTTTCTATTTATCCGATTGTGTCATTTTTCTATTTATCCGATTGTGTCATTTTTCTATTTATTCGATTGTGTCATTTTTCTATTTATCCGATTGTGTCATTTTTCTATTTATCCGATTGTGTCATTTTTCTATTTATCCGATTGTGTCATTTTTCTATTTATCCGATTGTGTCGTTTTTTCTATTTATCCGATTGTGTCATTTTCCCTATTTATCGACTTGTGCCGTATTTTCTTATCGACTTGTGGCATTTTTTCAATAAATCTACTTGTGCCATTTTTCCTATTTATCCACTTGTGCCGTTTTTTGCTATTTATCAACTTGTGTCATTATTTCCGCTGCCATTTTGACATAAATTTAGTGAAAATAGCTATTTTAGAGATACGTTTTGAAATTCTCGATCCTGCAATACGTATGACACAAGGTTGAAGACGTGAGCACGAAACTAAGTGAGATTCTGCTCCGATATCACCATGGCTCAAATTGCATCCCCCCACCCGGAAATAAATTCTATAGCTTGTCGTCTCTGTGTAAAAACATAAAAAAAACCAATTTGATTTAATTTTAGGTTTTTGTGTTTTTATGTAAATAGTTAAATCGACAAATCTCCATTAGTAATTGCACTAATAGTATAGTTTCAGCTTCAGACAGACAGATACCAACTCTCCATTATTAATAGAAGTAATAGTATAGTTTCAGCTTCAGACAAACAGATGCCAAATCTCCATTAGTAATAGAAGTAATAGTATAGTTTCAGCTTCAGACAGACAGATACCAAATCTCCATTAGTAATAGTAGTAATAGTATAGTTTCAGCTTCAGACAGACAGATACCAAATCTCCATTAGTAATAGTAGTAATAGTATAGTTTCAGCTTCAGACAGACAAATACCAAATCTCCATTAGTAATAGAAGTAATAGTATAGTTTCAGCTTCAGACAGACAGATACTAAATCTCCATTAGTAATAGAAGTAATAGTATAGTTTCAGCTTCAGACAGACAGATATCAAATCTCCATTAGTAATAGAAGTAATAGTAAAGTTTCAGCTTCAGACAGACAAATACCAAATCTCCATTAGTAATAGAAGTAATAGTATAGTTTCAGCTTCAGACAGACAAATACTAAATCTCCATTAGTAATAGAAGTAATAGTATAGTTTCAGCTTCAGACAGACAAATACTAAATCTCCATTAGTAATAGAAGTAATAGTATAGTTTCGGCTTCAGACAGATACCAAATCTCCATTAGTAATAGAAGTAATAGTATAGTTTCGGCTTCAGACAGACAGATACCAAATCTCCATTAGTAATAGAAGTAATAGTATAGTTTCAGCTTCAGACAGACAAATACTAAATCTCCATTAGTAATAGAAGTAATAGTATAGTTTCGGCTTCAGACAGTCAGATACCAAATCTCCATTAGTAATAGAAGTAATAGTATAGTTTCGGCTTCAGACAGTCAGATACCAAATCTCCATTAGTAATAGAAGTAATAGTATAGTTTTGCTTCAGACAGATACCAAATCTCCATTAGTAATAGAAGTAATAGTATAGTTTTGGCTTCAGACAGACAGATACCAAATCTCCATTAGTAATAGAAGTAATAGTATAGTTTCAGCTTCAGACAGTCAGATACCAAATCTCCATTAGTAATAGAAGTAATAGTATAGTTTTGGCTTCAGACAGATACCAAATCTCCATTAGTAATAGAAGTAATAGTATAGTTTTGGCTTCAGACAGACAGATACCAAATCTCCATTAGTAATAGAAGTAATAGTATAGTTTCGGCTTCAGACAGTCAGATACCAAATCTCCATTAGTAATAGAAGTAATAGTATAGTTTTGGCTTCAGACAGATACCAAATCTCCATTAGTAATAGAAGTAATAGTATAGTTTCAGCTTCAGACAGACAGATACCAAATCTCCATTAGTAATAGAAGTAATAGTATAATTTGGGCTTCAGACAGACAGATACCAAATCTCCATTAGTAATAGAAGTAATAGTATAGTTTCAGCTTCAGACAGACAGATACCAAATCTCTATTAGTAATAGAAGTAATAGTATCGTTTCAGCTTCAGACAGACAGATACCAAATCTCCATTAGTAATAGAAGTAATGGTATAGTTTCAGCTTCAGACAGACAGATACCAAATCTCCATTAGTAATAGAAGTAATAGTATAGTTTCAGCTTCAGACAGACAGATACCAAATCTCCATTAGTAATAGAAGTAATGGTATAGTTTCAGCTTCAGACAGACAGATACCAAATCTCCATTAGTAATAGAAGTAATAGTATAGTTTCAGCTTCAGACAGACAGATACCAAATCTCCATTAGTAATAGAAGTAATGGTATAGTTTGGGCTTCAGACAGACAGATACCAAATCTCCATTAGTAATAGAAGTAATAGTATAGTTTCAGCTTCAGACAGACAAATACCAAATCTCTATTAGTAATAGAAGTAATAGTATAGTTTCAGCTTCAGACAGACAGATACCAAATCTCCATTAGTAATAGAAGTAATGGTATAGTTTCAGCTTCAGACAGACAAATACTAAATCTCTATTAGTAATAGAAGTAATAGTATAGTTTCCGCTTCAGACAGACAGATACCAAATCTCCATTAGTAATAGAAGTAATTGTATAGTTTCAGCTTCAGACAGACAGATACCAAATCTCCATTAGTAATAGAAGCAATAGTATAGTTTCAGCTTCAGACAGACAGATACCAAATCTCCATTAGTAATAGAAGTAATGGTATAGTTTCAGCTTCAGACAGACAAATACCAAATCTCTATTAGTAATAGAAGTAATAGTATAGTTTCAGCTTCAGACAGACAGATACCAAATCTCCATTAGTAATAGAAGTAATAGTATAGTTTCAGCTTCAGACAGACAGATACCAAATCTCCATTAGTAATAGAAGTAATAGTAAAGTTTCAGCTTAAGACAGACAGATACCAAATCTCCATTAGTAATAGAAGTAATAGTATAGTTTCAGCTTCAGACAGACAGATACCAAATCTCCATTAGTAATAGAAGTAATAGTATAGTTTCAGCTTCAGACAGACAGATACCAAATCTCCATTAGTAATAGAAGTAATAGTATAGTTTCAGCTTCAGACAGACAGATACCAAATCTCCATTAGTAATAGAAGTAATAGTATAGTTTCAGCTTCAGACAGACAGATACCAAATCTCCATTAGTAATAGAAGTAATAGTATAATTTGGGCTTCAGACAGACAGATACCAAATCTCCATTAGTAATAGAAGTAATAGTATAGTTTCAGCTTCAGACAGACAGATACCAAATCTCCATTAGTAATAGAAGTAATAGTATAGTTTCAGCTTCAGACAGACAGATACCAAATCTCCATTAGTAATAGAAGTAATAGTATAGTTTCAGCTTCAGACAGACAGATACCAAATCTCCATTAGTAATAGAAGTAATAGTATAGTTTCAGCTTCAGACAGACAAATACTAAATCTCCATTAGTAATAGAAGTAATAGTATAGTTTCGGCTTCAGACAAATACCAAATCTCCATTAGTAATAGAAGTAATAGTATAGTTTCGGCTTCAGACAGTCAGATACCAAATCTCCATTAGTAATAGAAGTAATAGTATAGTTTTGGCTTCAGACAGATACTAAATCTCCATTAGTAATAGAAGTAATAGTATAGTTTCAGCTTCAGACAAATACCAAATCTCCATTAGTAATAGAAGTAATAGTATAGTTTCAGCTTCAGACAGTCAGATACCAAATCTCCATTAGTAATAGAAGTAATAGTATAGTTTTGGTTTCAGACAGATATCAAATCTCCATTAGTAATAGAAGTAATAGTATAGTTTCGGCTTCAGACAGACAGATACCAAATCTTTATTAGTAATAGAAGTAATAGTATAGTTTTGGCTTCAGACAGACAAATACCAAATCTCCATTAGTAATAGAAGTAATAGTATAGTTTCAGCTTCAGACAGACAGATACCAAATCTCCATTAGTAATAGAAGTAATAGTATAGTTTCGGCTTCAGACAGTCAGATACCAAATCTCCATTAGTAATAGAAGTAATAGTATAGTTTCAGCTTCAGACAGACAGATACCAAATCTCCATTAGTAATAGAAGTAATAGTATAGTTTCAGCTTCAGACAGACAGATACCAAATCTCCATTAGTAATAGAAGTAATAGTATAATTTGGGCTTCAGACAGACAGATACCAAATCTCCATTAGTAATAGAAGTAATAGTATAGTTTCAGCTTCAGACAGACAGATACCGAATCTCCATTAGTAATAGAAGTAATAGTATAGTTTCAGCTTCAGACAGACAGATACCAAATCTCCATTAGTAATAGAAGTAATAGTATAGTTTCAGCTTCAGACAGACAGATACCAAATCTCCATTAGTAATAGAAGTAATGGTATAGTTTCAGCTTCAGACAGACAAATACCAAATCTCTATTAGTAATAGAAGTAATAGTATAGTTTCAGCTTCAGACAGACAGATACCAAATCTCCATTAGTAATAGAAGTAATAGTATAATTTGGGCTTCAGACAGACAGATACCAAATCTCCATTAGTAATAGAAGTAATAGTATAGTTTCAGCTTCAGACAGACAGATACCAAATCTCCATTAGTAATAGAAGTAATAGTATAGTTTCAGCTTCAGACAGACAGATACCAAATCTCCATTAGTAATAGAAGTAATTGTATAGTTTCAGCTTCAGACAGACAGATACCAAATCTCCATTAGTAATAGAAGTAATAGTATAGTTTCAGCTTCAGACAGACAAATACCAAATCTCTATTAGTAATAGAAGTAATAGTATAGTTTCAGCTTCAGACAGACAGATACCAAATCTCCATTAGTAATAGAAGTAATAGTATAGTTTCAGCTTCAGACAGACAGATACCAAATCTCCATTAGTAATAGAAGTAATAGTATAGTTTCAGCTTCAGACAGACAGATACCAAATCTCCATTAGTAATAGAAGTAATAGTATAGTTTCAGCTTCAGACAGACAGATACCAAATCTCCATTAGTAATAGAAGTAATAGTATAGTTTCAGCTTCAGACAGACAGATACCAAATCTCCATTAGTAATAGAAGTAATAGTATAATTTGGGCTTCAGACAGACAGATACCAAATCTCCATTAGTAATAGAAGTAATAGTATAGTTTCAGCTTCAGACAGACAGATACCAAATCTCCATTAGTAATAGAAGTAATAGTATAGTTTCAGCTTCAGACAGACAGATACCAAATCTCCATTTGTAATAGAAGTAATTGTATAGTTTCAGCTTCAGACAGACAGATACCAAATCTCCATTAGTAATAGAAGTAATAGTATAGTTTCAGCTTCAGACAGACAGATACCAAATCTCCATTAGTAATAGAAGTAATGGTATAGTTTCAGCTTCAGACAGACAAATACCAAATCTCTATTAGTAATAGAAGTAATAGTATAGTTTCAGCTTCAGACAGACAGATACCAAATCTCCATTAGTAATAGAAGTAATAGTATAGTTTCAGCTTCAGACAGACAGATACCAAATCTCCATTAGTAATAGAAGTAATAGTATAGTTTCAGCTTCAGACAGACAGATACCAAATCTCCATTAGTAATAGAAGTAATAGTATAGTTTCAGCTTCAGACAGACAGATACCAAATCTCCATTAGTAATAGAAGTAATAGTATAGTTTCAGCTTCAGACAGACAGATACCAAATCTCCATTAGTAATAGAAGTAATAGTATAGTTTCAGCTTCAGACAGACAGATACCAAATCTCCATTAGTAATAGAAGTAATAGTATAGTTGTAGCTTCAGACAGACAAATACTAAATCTCCATTAGTAATAGAAGTAATAGTATAGTTTCGGCTTCAGACAAATACCAAATCTCCATTAGTAATAGAAGTAATAGTATAGTTTCGGCTTCAGACAGTCAGATACCAAATCTCCATTAGTAATAGAAGTAATAGTATAGTTTTGGCTTCAGACAGATACCAAATCTCCATTAGTAATAGAAGTAATAGTATAGTTTCGGCTTCAGACAAATACCAAATCTCCATTAGTAATAGAAGTAATAGTATAGTTTCAGCTTCAGACAGTCAGATACCAAATCTCCATTAGTAATAGAAGTAATAGTATAGTTTTGGTTTCAGACAGATATCAAATCTCCATTAGTAATAGAAGTAATAGTATAGTTTCGGCTTCAGACAGACAGATACCAAATCTCCATTAGTAATAGAAGTAATAGTATAGTTTTGGCTTCAGACAGACAAATACCAAATCTCCATTAGTAATAGAAGTAATAGTATAGTTTCAGCTTCAGACAGACAGACAGATACCAAATCTCCATTAGTAATAGAAGTAATAGTATAGTTTCGGCTTCAGACAGTCAGATACCAAATCTCCATTAGTAATAGAAGTAATAGTATAGTTTTAGCTTCAGACAGACAGATACCAAATCTCCATTAGTAATAGAAGTAATAGTATAGTTTCCGCTTCAGACAGACAGATACCAAATCTCCATTAGTAATAGAAGTAATAGTATCGTTTCAGCTTCAGACAGACAGATACCAAATCTCCATTAGTAATAGAAGTAATAGTATAGTTTCAGCTTCAGACAGACAGATACCAAATCTCCATTAGTAATAGAAGTAATAGTATAGTTTCAGCTTCAGACAGACAGATACCAAATCTCCATTAGTAATAGAAGTAATAGTATAGTTTCAGCTTCAGACAGACAGATACTAAATCTCCATTAGTAATAGAAGTAATAGTATAGTTTCAGCTTCAGACAGACAGATACCAAATCTCCATGAGTAATAGAAGTAATAGTATAGTTTCAGCTTCAGACAGACAGATACCAAATCTCCATTAGTAATAGAAGTAATAGTATAGTTTCAGCTTCAGACAGACAGATACCAAATCTCCATTAGTAATAGAAGTAATAGTATAGTTTCAGCTTCAGACAGACAGATACCAAATCTCCATTAGTAATAGAAGTAATAGTATAGTTTCAGCTTCAGACAGACAGATACTAAATCTCCATTAGTAATAGAAGTAATAGTATAGTTTCAGCTTCAGACAGACAGATACCAAATCTCCATTAGTAATAGAAGTAATAGTATAGTTTCAGCTTCAGACAGACAGATACTAAATCTCCATTAGTAATAGAAGTAATAGTATAGTTTCAGCTTCAGACAGACAGATACCAAATCTCCATTAGTAATAGAAGTAATAGTATAGTTTCAGCTTCAGACAGACAGATACCAAATCTCCATTAGTAATAGAAGTAATAGTATAGTTTCAGCTTCAGACAGACAGATACCAAATCTCCATTAGTAATAGAAGTAATAGTATAGTTTCGCCTTCAGACAGACAGATACCAAAACTCCATTAGTAATAGAAGTAATAGTATAGTTTCAGCTTCAGAAAGACAGATACCAAATATCCATTAGTAATAGAAGTAATAGTATAGTTTCGGCTTAAGACAGACAGATACCAAATCTCCATTAGTAATAGAAGTAATAGTATAGTTTCGGCTTCAGACAGACAGATACCAAATCTCCATTAGTAATAGAAGTAATAGTATAGTTTCAGCTTCAGACAGACAGATACCAAATCTCCATTAATAATAGAAGTAATAGTATAGTTTTGGCTTCAGACAGACAGATACCAAATCTCCATGAGTAATAGAAGTAATAGTATAGTTTCAGCTTCAGACAGACAGATACCAAATCTCCATTAGTAATAGAAGTAATAGTATAGTTTCGGCTTCAGACAGACAGATACCAAATCTCCATTAGTAATAGAAGTAATAGTATAGTTTCAGCTTCAGACAGACAGATGCCAAATCTCCATTAGTAATAGAAGTAATAGTATAGTTTCAGCTTCAGACAGACAGATACCAAATCTCCATTAGTAATAGAAGTAATAGTATAGTTTCAGCTTCAGACAGACAGATACCAAATCTCCATTAGTAATAGAAGTAATAGTATAGTTTCAGCTTCAGACAGACAGATACCAAATCTCCATTAGTAATAGAAGTAATAGTATAGTTTCAGCTTCAGACAGACAGATACCAAATCCCAATTAGTAATAGTAGTAATAGTATAGTTTCAGCTTACGACAGACAGATACCAAATCTCCATTAGTAATAGAAGTAATAGTATAGTTTCAGCTTCAGACAGACAAATACCAAATCTCCATGAGTAATAGAAGTAATAGTATAGTTTCAGCTTCAGACAGACAGATACTAAATCTCCATTAGTAATAGAAGTAATAGTATAGTTTCAGCTTCAGACAGACAGATACCAAATCTCCATTAGTAATAGAAGTAATAGTATAGTTTCAGCTTCAGACAGACAGATACCAAATCTCCATTAGTAATAGAAGTAATAGTATAGTTTTGGCTTCAGACAGACAGATACCAAATCTCCATTAGTAATAGAAGTAATAGTATAGTTTCTGCTTCAGACAGACAGATACCAAATCTCCATTAGTAATAGAAGTAATAGTATAGTTTCGCCTTCAGACAGACAGATACCAAAACTCCATTAGTAATAGAAGTAATAGTATAGTTTCAGCTTCAGAAAGACAGATACCAAATATCCATTAGTAATAGAAGTAATAGTATAGTTTCGGCTTAAGACAGACAGATACCAAATCTCCATTAGTAATAGAAGTAATAGTATAGTTTTGGCTTAAGACAGACAGATACCAAATCTCCATTAGTAATAGAAGTAATAGTATAGTTTCAGCTTCAGACAGACAGATACCAAATCTCCATTAGTAATAGAAGTAATAGTATAGTTTCAGCTTAAGACAGACAGATACCAAATCTCCATTAGTAATAGAAGTAATAGTATAATTTGGGCTTCAGACAGACAAATACCAAATCTCCATGAGTAATAGAAGTAATAGTATAGTTTCAGCTTCAGACAGACAGATACTAAATCTCCATTAGTAATAGAAGTAATAGTATAGTTTCAGCTTCAGACAGACAGATACCAAATCTCCATTAGTAATAGAAGTAATAGTATAGTTTCAGCTTCAGACAGACAAATACCAAATCTCCATTAGTAATAGAAGTAATAGTATAGTTTCGGCTTCAGACAGACAGATACCAAATCTCCATTAGTAATAGAAGTAATAGTATAGTTTCTGCTTCAGACAGACAGATACCAAAACTCCATTAGTAATAGAAGTAATAGTATAGTTTCGCCTTCAGACAGACAGATACCAAAACTCCATTAGTAATAGAAGTAATAGTATAGTTTCAGCTTCAGAAAGACAGATACCAAATATCCATTAGTAATAGAAGTAATAGTATAGTTTCGGCTTAAGACAGACAGATACCAAATCTCCATTAGTAATAGAAGTAATAGTATAGTTTTGGCTTCAGACAGACAGATACCAAATCTCCATTAGTAATAGAAGTAATAGTATAGTTTCAGCTTCAGACAGACAGATACCAAATCTCCATTAGTAATAGAAGTAATAGTATAGTTTCAGCTTCAGACAGACAAATACCAAATCTCCATGAGTAATAGAAGTAATAGTATAGTTTCAGCTTCAGACAGACAGATACTAAATCTCCATTAGTAATAGAAGTAATAGTATAGTTTCAGCTTCAGACAGACAGATACCAAATCTCCATTAGTAATAGAAGTAATAGTATAGTTTCAGCTTCAGACAGACAGATACCAAATCTCCATTAGTAATAGAAGTAATAGTATAGTTTCGGCTTCAGACAGACAGATACCAAATCTCCATTAGTAATAGAAGTAATAGTATAGTTTCTGCTTCAGACAGACAGATACCAAATCTCCATTAGTAATAGAAGTAATAGTATAGTTTCGCCTTCAGACAGACAGATACCAAAACTCCATTAGTAATAGAAGTAATAGTATAGTTTCAGCTTCAGAAAGACAGATACCAAATATCCATTAGTAATAGAAGTAATAGTATAGTTTCGGCTTAAGACAGACAGATACCAAATCTCCATTAGTAATAGAAGTAATAGTATAGTTTTGGCTTCAGACAGACAGATGCCAAATCTCCATTAGTAATAGAAGTAATAGTATAGTGTCAGCTTCAGACAGACAGATACCAAATCTCCATTAGTAATAGAAGTAATAGTATAGTTTCAGCTTCAGACAGACAGATACCAAATCTCCATTAGTAATAGAAGTAATAGTATAGTTTCAGCTTCAGACAGACAGATGCCAAATCTCCATTAGTAATAGAAGTAATAGTATAGTTTTGGCTTCAGACAGACAGATACCAAATCTCCATTAGTAATAGAAGTAATAGTATAGTTTCAGCTTCAGACAGACAGATACCAAATCTCCATTAGTAATAGAAGTAATAGTATAGTTTCAGACAGACATGTACCAAATCTCCATTAGTAATAGAAGTTATAGTATAGTTTTGGCCTCAGACAGACAGATGCCAAATCTCCATTAGTAATAGAAGTAATAGTATAGTTTCAGTTTCAGACAGATACCAAATCTCCATTAGTAATAGAAGTAATAGTATAGTTTCAGTTTCAGACAGATACCAAATCTCCATTAGTAATAGAAGTAATAGTATAGTTTCGGGCTCAGACAGACAGATACCAAATCTCCATTAGTAATAGAAGTAATAGTATAGTTTCGGCTTCAGACAGATACCAAATCTCCATTAGTAATAGAAGTAATAGTATAGTTTCAGCTTCAGACAGACAAATACCAAATCTCCATTAGTAATAGAAGTAATAGTATAGTTTCAGCTTCAGACAGACAAATACCAAATCTCCATTAGTAATAGAAGTAATAGTATAGTTTCAGCTTCAGACAGACAGATACCAAATTGTAAATAATTTAGTATTGGTGAACCTGCGAACCAATGTCGAGCAAGTTGACTTAATTAGAAAGTGGGTGGAACAAGGGCGAAGGAGGGCGAAGGAGGGCGTGATGGCAGCCGATTGCCATCAGCTAAGGACAATGACTCCAAGAGTAATCGAAGAAACACTGACGAAATTGCAGACAGCTGTCAGACGACGGAAAATGCTTGGCGGCTGACGTAACACCATTCTGTTTCAATGTTCTTGTTTGTTTTTCTCTTTTCCTCCATTGATTTAAAAAAAAATAAAAAATAAAAATTATAATCAAAGACAAGAGAGAATCGTTTTAGGAGACAAGTCGCTCTTCGGGCATATCTTGAGGACAGATATCGTGCGGGGAATGAAATACAAACATCTTAGAGAAAAGCAGAGTACATAAGTCTTGAGGGAGAGAGAGAGAGAGAAAAAAAAAAGCAATTCTTTTTCAATTACTTGCTTAAACGGTGCCGACGGCAACTTACAGTCGGCGGCAAATACTCATCATTACTACGCTTAGAAGCTTCCATACTTTTTCAAACTCTTATTAATCTATGTCTGTTAATACAGGGTGGGCCAAAATAAGGGTCCTATCTTTAAATTTGAATAACTTGAATTTGAATAACTTCCACAAAATAAAAGTTAAACTCACCAAACTTTATGTGTGTGTAGACTGACCCTTCCGAGATTTTTTGAAATAAACAAAACAAATTTTGGTGCAATTTTACTTATAGGCCAATCAAGTTAATTGTGTTCATGTAAAAGCATTATTTTGTACTTACTCAGTCATATTTTATCTCTCACGCCCCGAAAAAGAATTTTAAAATATCAAGCAGAACTTTAATTAGAACGATTTTTTCATTTCGATGTTCAACCTGTATTTGTGCCCGAGCCGACATTTTGGGCTGTGAGCGGTCGGTAGAATAGACAAGGGGACACTTATCTGCCCTTAGTTAGCTAACCGGCCACTAACCGGCCACTCCGAAAATCGCACACTCGCCAGTTCATATAACCCTTATGGAAATGTAAAAATCGTTCTAATTAAAGTTCTGCTTGATATTTTAAAATTCTTTTTCGGGGCGTGAGAGATAAAATATGACTGAGTAAGTACAAAATAATGCTTTTACATGAACACAATTAACTTGATCGGCCTATAAGTAAAATTGCACCCAAATTTTAGCCGAAAAACACTTCTTAAAACTTACAAAAACTAAAGTATTGTTTTTTACACTGTTTTGAGTTTTTTAAGCAAAAATAATTTTTTGTAAATGAGGGTACGTTCCTTAGGGCTAATACGGCTCATGCTTGCTTCGGAAGGGGTCCTTTACTTATTCTAAAAAAAAAAAAAAAAAAAAAAAAATCAATAAATAAAAAAGTTATGAATTTTAAAAAATAGGACCCTTATTTTTGCCCACCCTGTATAAAGGTGGTACTCTTACAGAGAACGCGCCGCGTTTCCGTGACTTCGCGTCGTCAACGTTCGGGCAGGTCTCGGAAGCGCTCGAGAGTTGACGAGGCGAAAACTGCCAAACGATAAATTGAAGACTGGCAGACGATAAATTCAAACGAAAAAAAAAAAAATTAAATTAAAATAAATATATAAAAATAAAGAACGAACAAGCCATAGAAAACAACTGTTATTAATTAGATGTTTATTTATTTATTTTTGTCCTTTTTGTCAAAGGAACCATTGTTTATCAAATGTTTTTAACTAAAATGTTGGCACTTGTGCCAATGAGGTACACGAGCCGAAATTTATTTTAGAAGATTTCCAATGGTGTAAGGGGCAGACAACTCTCTTTCTTTAGTATATTAATAGAACATTTATTGGCTAATGCCTGCTGCAACCTGATTGGTCAATAGTTTCGTCAAATCTCGAGCGATTCCGAGACCTGCCGAACGTTGATGACACAGAAGAGTGCCAAATAAAGTCAGGTATGTGTATATGTTTATATATCTCTATATACATGATTCACTCCTAAACGAATTAAGCAATCATTACGGATTTTGAAACATAGCAACTAAGAGTGAAAGTGGGTAATGTGGACTATATTATATATAAAAAAATAAGGTTTGCTCCCTTTCTCCCCTTAAATGATTCTTTTCTTATATTTCTGAATATTTGAGATGAGGTTTGATAATTTGTATTATTTCCATTATTCAAACTACTGTTCTCATCGTGAGTGTTATCATCACAACGTTTCGGCTGCTGTAGCCTCCGGCCTTCTTCAGGTGTATCTTTTCGAACTGCTTTTTAGGGTTCCAGTTTTGGGGGGAAGATTGGGGGGGGGGGGGGGAGCCGAGTTTTATAGAAACATTTTAAAGAAAAACAGTTTTAAGTAATAGTCAAATGTGTAAGAGAGCGAGAGAAATGTTATATAATAAACAAACGAAATAATGAAGTCAAAAGCATAAATTCACAAAAGAGATATTTTATATATGTTTAAAATGGAAGTCTACAAAGATTGGAAGACATAGAATAATTGTTCATATTTGAGTGTTTTTTTCCAAAAAGGGGGATTCTTAGTTGAGATATCGAGGAAGCCTGAGTCGATAATTTAAGGGACGTGAATCATCCACGGGTCTGAAAAATCATGATCAAAACTTTCTCACTCAATTACATAAATTACATTTCATTGAAAGTTATTAAATAGAGTCAATCATCATTTGTTTTCATGGTAGAAAGTTCAGTGAGGAATGTATGAAGGGGTATCTTTTACAATAATCCGCAGAGTGAAAACGCTAAAAAAACAAATATACAGGGTGGGCAAAAATAAGGGTCCTATTTTTAAAAATTCATAACTTTTTTATTTATTGATTTTTTTTTTGATTTTTTTTTAGAATAAGTAAAGGACCCCTTCCGAAGCAAGCATGAGCCGTATTAGCCCTAAGGAACGTACCCTCATTTAGAAAACATTATTTTTGCTTAAAAAACTCAAAACAGTGTAAAAAACAATACTTTAGTTTTTGTAAGTTTTAAGAAGTGTTTTTCGGCTAAAATTTGTTTTGTTTATTTCAAAAAATCTCGGAAGGGTCAGTCTACACACACATAAAGTTTGGTGAGTTTAACTTTTATTTTGTGGAAGTTATTCAAATTCAAGTTATTCAAATTTAAAGATAGGACCCTTATTTTGGCCCACCCTGTACAACAAATAAAAGTAACTGTAGCCGATAAAAGTTATTTTCCAACTTATCTGTGACATTTGTTTGTATTTTTAAACCGTTCCAACTGCTATTTATTAGAAATCAATTAAATGTCACACGAACATTGGACAAAAAAAAAAAATGGCATTTTGGGGGGTATGGTAAGGAGGTAAGACCGAGACGCCATTTTTTTTAGTAAAAATGCGTGAAAAAAAAAACAAGAAATTTTTTTTTACATCTAATAAAAACCCATTTATACTACGTAAAAATACAAACAAATTTCATAGGTAAGTAGGAAAATATCTATTCTCGACGTAGGTCAGCTTCACTTGTTGTATATTTTTTTTTTTACTCCGTTCTTGTTCGTTTTTTGGACCCCGTTAGCGACTCTGCGGATTATTGTAAAAGATATCCGTATGAAGTATTAAAGTGGTTAAGTTTATACATTTGTTTTCAATCAGCAGACGACATTGAAAGGGGATTGTGTGCGTGTGTGTGGTGTGTGTGTTGCCTTTAGTGTGCGTATGTGTACGACAGTGTGTGTTTCAGCGAGATGAAAATTGTAACAAAAAATGGAATGAGAGAAAATGATGTGAACACTGTCCTGGAATGTTTGTCTGAACTTTTTATCGAAGCAAAAATCGGGCCTCATATGGGGTCGAGGCGGATCCAAAATGGCAATTTCGATAAATTCAGAAAATCTGCTGAGTGGTTCAAAATATTATTATTTGTTTTTATTAATTCAGGTGGATGCGTGCGCGAAGCCGTGTGCGCAGAAACGAGTTTAAACACTTTCATTTCAAAGGTTAACTTTGCCGCTACACTCCCGAGTTCGACAGAAATATTTCCGAGTTCGAAAAGATACACCTGAAGAAGGCCGGAGGTTACAGCGGCCGAAACGTTGTGATGATAACACTCAAGATTAGAACACTAGTCCGAATAATCGAAATTATACAAATTCTCTTCTTGTCCATCACAACACCCCCTCCTGTTCTGAAAAAGGCCCTATTTGATTGGTCAAAACGATTCTCCTTGACCAATCAACAGACACTAAATTTGGCGGGCTGAATAGTGAATGTAATCCCCGTCGAGTCAACATCTAAGGAAAATCTAACCCCAACCCCAACCCCAAACCCTTACCTTAACCCTAACCCCTAAGCCCTTACCTTAACCTTACCCCTACCCCCAAACCCTTACCTTAACCCTAACCCCTAACCTTAACCCCTACCCTAACCCCTTACCTTAACCCTAACCCCTACCCCTAAACCCTTACCCCTAACCTTAACCCTAACCCCTACCCCTAACCCCTTACCTTAACCCTAACCCCTACCCCTAAACCCTTACCTTAATCCTAACCCCTAACCCCTTACCTTAACCCTAACCCCTAACCCTAAACCCGTACCTTAACCCTAAACCCGTACCATAACCCTAACCCCTAAGGAAAATTCCTCCTTGACCGAATTTGACGACTTGAATCTAAACATTTCTAGGAACGTTAAAAGACTTTTATTATTAGTTGGACTTCTCAAAGCCGCAAACACAATTAGTTTTGCAAGACTTTTCTGTATTGTTTAACAACATTAATACATATTTCCCTTAATCTCTGTCTTCAGTGTCTTCAATCTTTCTTTCAGCATTTTACCTGACTTCGGCAAGCGACAACTGAACTGGTGTCATCTGCCTATAAATACCATCAAGCCAGATAAACCTTTCATCCATCATCATCATCAACAATTGATTTTGATTGCAATGTGACGTCATAAACTCCCCTGCATATGGCGTCATCACTATCTCTTTCATCTCTCTTCTTTCGCCGTCCAAAATTCACTTCTCCTTCCAGTTCATATCATCCTTCTTCAGTCATATCCAATATCTCTACTGTTTCTTGAAGATCTTTAATCAAATTTTCTCAATTCTGAGTCGTTACAATAAAATAGGTTTACGACCGTTCGCTCCACATTTCCTCTTACGTCAATGGCCAAATGATTGGAATTCGATCTTCCATCCTTTATCTTTTAATCGCTTTAATATTTAACTTAACTTAGTTTTTTTTTTATGAAACGGGAGCAAAGAGGATGTGGAAGTCTTTTGTGAAAATTCAGATGAAATTTTAACAATTGATATTGTAGTAAAGGTCGCATAGCCTGGACGCGCACGAGTGTCGTTGCCGACATCGCACACTGCCCATGGCCGTAGCGGCGGTGATTTGTTAAGAATCACCGTGTCTAGGGCACAGCATATGGAAGGTGGAGCCCATCCCTCTCCTTCCGCTGCCTTGAACCTTCCCTGAGTTTTAGTCAGGTACCCATTTACTGCTGGGTGGACAGACCCGAAAATCCGCATGCTATAACCACTCGTCCACAGGCCCTCCCAATTGATATTGGCCATCAATTAATAAATATTCCCCAAATATATTGCATATAGGAACCCCATTGAATAGCATTTCAGTATATATGTACCATATACATATATATATATATATATATATATATATATAGTCTAAAGAAGCTTTGAGTTATTTTAAACAAAAAGACAAAAAAAAAAAAAAAAAAAAAGAAGGAAAATGCAGTTTAAATTCCCAGAGAAACTAACTAAATCCAAAATAGTGCAGACTTAACATTCGTTGGAAAATTCATAAATAAATAAAATATATAATAGTAAGTAAATAAAAAAAAAAGGGGGGGATGAAGTATCTAACAGTGAAACAAAAACAGGAGACCTTAACGTAAGCATCTAATATTAACACGGGGATCATCAGCTGTTTACCATGTAACTGTTTCGGAGATTTAAAACCAGGACAGTTATATGCATGGCTCTCTAATGGTACAGATCAAACTACCATTTCCCCAATCAATACACATATGATTACACTGATGAAGACCGAAGGATCGCGGCCGAAAATTTTGTTCTCTGTTTAAAAAAACTTTTTATATACAGGGTGTCTCAAAAAAATGTACTCACTCTTAGAATGACGAGAAAACCTTTATTTACCTTGGTGCGCGTTATCAGCTTTGTTTGAACAATAATGGTCATCAGTTTGAACATTTGCGAACATGATTCTTCAATTACATCTGTCTCATGTATTCGATGCTATTTCATTTCACTCTATGTTCATAAATAAAAGTTTTCTCGTCATTCTACGCGTGAGTACATTTTTTTGAGACACCCTGTATATAAGGGACAATTGATATTCCTACACGTCAAAATATAGAAAATAAATAAAATATATATTAAAATATATATTTTTCACATTCATTTTTTTATACATACATATTCATGTAATTTAAGCTAATCGTAGCTCTAACCAATATATTTAACCGTAACTCTAACCCTTGCAATATACTCATGTAATTTACGGGTAAAAAAAATCTAACAACCATACAGAACAACTTCCGACAAAGCAAGTACTTTGCAAATGAAGATTTTAAACGAGATACCACAAAAGCAAGATAAAAATAAAAATTTAAAAAAAAAACAAGGATGCGGAAACTCCGAAGAACCGACCCTAATTTCCCGGAGGCATTCAAACTATATCCAATCTTCTAATGTACAAAAAAAAAAAAAATGGTCACATGATGAGTTTTTCTCATTCTCGTTCTTTCCGTGATGGAAGTTACAACACGTTGCAAGCGAAGCGGCTTCGTCCGATGTTATAGATTTTGTTCAGCGACTACGATTCGGATAACACAGTTTGGGATCGCTCGGATTCGTCGCGCATTTAATATTCGGTAGAGTATACATGACTTTGAACGTGCAGCACGTTTTAAACTGTTATTAGGCCGTTCGAAAAACACTGGCAAATTTTTCATCATCATCATCATCATCATATTCGGGTTAACGTCAGTTTTACATAGTATGCATGTGGTGGACAGCTTTAAGAAATTGACTTCCAAACTAACCTATCTCTGACCTTGGGTTTACTTTCGTCCGTCTCGTAACTCTCGCTTCCTTTAGTCCTCACATTCTATGAGCGATGTTTCTGACAAAGGGGGAAGAATTGCCGTTTTCTAGGTCACAATCTATCCACATAACATTAATCGTTGGTTAGTTTTTAATCTTGAAGTAGTATTTTTTTTTTTAGCTCCTTACATCAAGTGGCTTCGTGCCTTGTCTGGAGCGATTTTCATAAAAAAAACAACAAAAAAAACTTATCACTTCCTCCCATGTTTTCCTTGGTATCTCCTGCCAACTGACCCTGCTACCTCAACTGTTCTACGTCTACTAACCAAAGAACTCTCACCCATTCTTTCATCATCATTGTCGGCTTAACGCCCGTCTTACATGCTGGCATGTGTTGGACGGCTTTAAGAAATTTACTTCCAAACTAACCTATCTCTGGCCAGGTCTTTTTAAATCCCTTTTTCTCTCAAGTCCATCCTTATCACTTCCTCCCATGTTTTCTTTGGTCTTCCCCTGTCAACTGACCCTGCTACATCAACTGTTCTACATCTACTAACCAAAGAACTATCCATTCCTTCAACATTTCCATACCATCAAAGTCTCCTGTTCTGCAGACATCCCCCTATACTGTCCAGATTTAATCTTCCTATGAGGTCCTCAGATCTAAGCCTGTCTTTAAGACTCACATTACACATCCGTTATATCATTCTCATATTATTTCTCTCCATGCAACGCATGTCCTCAACCTTCACTGGTCACGTTTCACTTCCATATATCATCATACTGCTGAATTATCAATTTTGTCAGGCTGTTAAAATCTATTTTAAGGGTTATCTCCCTTGTTCCATTATTATATGGGGACGAGATTTTCCTTGTAAGAATTGGGGTTATCTGCCCTTTTTCTCTTTTTTGTTGTTGTTGTTCTGTCGTAGAAAAATAAACGCACGACTCGCGTGGAAACCTACAAAATGTGTTTGTCTTGTTAACTGAATTGTCCTGCCATGAAGAATGTCTGAATGTTGCGGAGATCAAATGGTATGTCTCACATTCGTGTGAACTTGGCTTTATATCGATAATAATTCTTAACACATACTACATACACATTGAATGTGTAAATATGCTAGAATAATCGAGATTTTAACAAAAAGGAAACCGGAAGTAGTGAATTTAGCTAATGGCGCCATGTTTTTTTTTAAGACGAAAAAAGTATTAACACGTCTTTTTTCCCTATTACTACGTAATATTAAATTGATTTTAACTCCAAAACGTTCTTAATAATTAAGAATGTTTAAATCTATATTATCACCGATGCACTAGTTTCAATCGAATTTTTGAAGAAACGGCGATTTAGTCGTTTCACAGCCAAAATGGCAGTTTTTTTTTTTTCTGACCTCACAAATAACTAAACCCAAATAAATTGTTTTGGACTTCCCAGCTTTAAAATAATTTAAGGTAAATTTGAAATTAGTTCAAAACAATTTATTTGGGTCTACATACTCATTTGTGAGTTCGGAAAAAAAAGCAGCAGATTCATTGTCCGCCATTTTGGCTGTGAAACGACTAAATCGCCGTAGAAACTATTTACACCTTCGAACTCAGCATAAACCAAAAAAAAAAAAAAAGAAAAAAGTCACGTGATCTAGCTTTTGTGGGGGGAGGGGGGAGCAGGAATTTGGGACCGATCTAATATCAGAGCACCAGGCTTTCATTTGCATATGAGGGGGGGGGGAGCATACTACATCTGTTCGCCACAATAATTTGTGTTCAAACTAATTAATACAGAAATTAATGTCATTAACATTGAATTAAAAACAACAAAGAATTTTCAGCTTTTAAAAAAAAAAAATTTTATAAAAAAAAAAAAAATTTTATAAAAAAAAAAAAATTTAAAAAAAAAAAAATTTTATTAAAAAAAAAAAAAATTTATAAGAAAAAAAAAATTAAAAAAAAAAAAAATTTTATAAAAAAAAAAAAAAAAATTTATATGAAAAAAAAAAAATTGTTAAAAATTGTTAATTATGCTCCAATTGTCGATTTTAAAAAGAAATTTAAATAATTTAACTCGTTTGTTTTGAAAACATGATTTGCGTTTTTAATCGACGAATGAAGTGGAGAGCGAAGAAGAACGAAGAGCGGCGGCGGTGGGGGGGGGGGGGGGGTAGCGGTTTTTATATTTCTTTAAGAAATTTTTTTTTTTTTTTTTTTAATATTTTTAATTAATTTTTTTTAAGCTTAAACAATAACTCATTTTATTAATCTCAGATAAAATTTAAAAAAGAAAAAAAGTCTTTATTTTCTCTTCAGTTTTTTCGGGAAGGCAGATGGAAGGAATGGGTGCGTGGGGAGGTGGAAGGATCGTTAAAATACATGTTCGAAGAAAATATATCAACCTGACGGTCATCAGCATGGCTACGATGGGCAGGGTAGGGATCGAACCCTCAATGTAAATGTCCATAGTCTGATGCTTTACCCCCTGTATTCGTTTCGCAACTACGCAACTACGGCAGTTGATTAACACACGCACGTCGGACGTCTAACCACACTGATGCAGTTGATAGACACTCTCTTGATCTTCTGAACATACTCCTTTTATTGTCCAAGTGTTCATCATCAGCCAATCGGTGGTCAGAAAAACAGTCACGTGAGGCCTGACGTCATCGCTCAATAATCGTACAAAAAACCACAGCCGCCATTAATTTAATTTCCGCCCTCCCCGCGATCATTCCAGCAGGTAAGACAACACGCACAAACACGTGGTCGCTTTCTTCCTTCATTCTGTTCGACTTTACACCCCCAGGCCAAGACGCCCTGGCCGATATATGTACGATTTTTTTTATCGCCTATCAAGTTACGTAGTTTTGTTATTGTTTTTACTGGCGATAGAACAGCGCTGTTTTTTTGTTTTTTTAGTATTTTTCCACTTCCTAAGCGGTTAAGAATATGCAAAGTAATTCATTCAGTCGCCCTTAATGGTAAAAAAAACGTACTTCAGCCAATTATTCAACGAGAAGTCGCTGAAGGCTTAGTAATCTATTCTGATGCGAATTCAAACCAACTCAATTTTCATCAGCAAAATTTTGTAGAGCCCAACACCGAAGCACATACACAACGGGTCGAAAGATCGTGGCTTGACGCGAAGATTCGTACATTGAAAAAAAAATGAGAGGCGCATAGTGAAGTTATTTTTCCTTCTAGATATCATGCCAAAACGGCACCGACTCATCTACTCAATATCATTATTGAACCTTCAAATATAAACGAGATTAAATTTTACGTTTTCACTGTATTTCCTCTATGGGGAAACATGTCGAATCGATCGCAGATTGAGAAAAAAGTTTCATCTGTTTTAACCAAAAAATCTAGATTTTAATCAAGATGGATTTTATTTTAGGATTCGATTATCAAAATTTCCATCGTAATTACTCCTGTATTTTGCTGATGATGTACGGAAAACTGATGAAAATTGAGTCGGTTTAAATTTGCATCAGAATAGATTACTGAACCTTCAGCGACTTCTCGTTGAAGAATTGACTTCTGTACTTTCCTGTGAGTAAAGAGTAATGCAGAAGTCGCCCGTAACTTTATCGGACATAATTTTTGTTGATATATAGATTTTTATTAATTTTATATGACTGAACCTTCAGCGACTTCTCGTTGAAGAATTGACTTCTGTACTTTCCTGTGAGAAAGAGTAATGCAGAAGTCGCCCGTAACTTTATCGGACATAATTTTTGTTGATATATAGATTTTTATTAATTTTATATGACTGAACCTTCAGCGACTTCTCGTTGAAGAATTGACTTCTGTACTTTCCTGTGAGAAAGAGTAATGCAGAAGTCGCCCGTAACTTTATCGGACATAATTTTTGTTGATATATAGATTTTTATTAATTTTATATGACTGAACCTTCAGCGACTTCTCGTTGAAGAATTGACTTCTGTACTTTTCTGTGAGTAAAGAGTAATGCAGAAGTCGCCCGTAACTTTATCGGACATAATTTTTGTTGATGTATAGATTTTTATTAATTTTATATGACTGAACCTTCAGCGACTTCTCGTTGAAGAATTGACTTCTGTACTTTCCTGTGAGTAAAGAGTAATGCAGAAGTCGCCCGTAACTTTATCGGACATAATTTTTGTTGATGTATAGATTTTTATTAATTTTATATGACTGAACCTTCAGCGACTTCTCGTTGAAGAATTGACTTCTGTACTTTTCTGTGAGTAAAGAGTAATGCAGAAGTCGCCCGTAACTTTATCGGACATAATTTTTGTTGATATATAGATTTTTATTAATTTTATATGACTGAACCTTCAGCGACTTCTCGTTGAAGAATTGACTTCTGTACTTTTCTGTGAGAAAGAGTAATGCAGAAGTCGCCCGTAACTTTATCGGACATAATTTTTGTTGATGTATAGATTTTTATTAATTTTATATGACTGAACCTTCAGCGACTTCTCGTTGAAGAATTGACTTCTGTACTTTCCTGCGAGTAAAGAGTAATGCAGAAGTCGCCTGTAACTTTATCGGACATAATTTTTGTTGATGTATAGATTTTTATTAATTTTATATGACTGAACCTTCAGCGACTTCTCGTTGAAGAATTGACTTCTGTACTTTCCTGTGAGAAAGAGTAATGCAGAAGTCGCCCGTAACTTTATCGGACATAATTTTTGTTGATATATAGATTTTTATTAATTTTATATGACTGAACCTTCAGCGACTTCTCGTTGAAGAATTGACTTCTATACTTTTCTGTGAGAAAGAGTAATGCAGAAGTCGCCCGTAACTTTATCGGACATAATTTTTGTTGATATATAGATTTTTATTAATTTTATATGACTGAACCTTCAGCGACTTCTCGTTGAAGAATTGACTTCTGTACTTTTCTGTGAGAAAGAGTAATGCAGAAGTCGCCCGTAACTTTATCGGACATATTTTTTGTTGATATATAGATTTTTATTAATTTTATATGACTGAACCTTCAGCGACTTCTCGTTGAAGAATTGACTTCTGTACTTTCCTGTGAGAAAGAGTAATGCAGAAGTCGCCCGTAACTTTATCGGACATAATTTTTGTTTATATATAGATTTTTATTAATTTTATATGACTGAACCTTCAGCGACTTCTCGTTGAAGAATTGACTTCTGTACTTTCCTGTGAGTAAAGAGTAATGCAGAAGTCGCCCGTAACTTTATCGGACATAATTTTTGTTGATATATAGATTTTTATTAATTTTATATGACTAAACCTTCAGCGACTTCTCGTTGAAGAATTGACTTCTGTACTTTCCTGTGAGTAAAGAGTAATGCAGAAGTCGCCCGTAACTTTATCGGACATAATTTTTGTTGATATATAGATTTTTATTAATTTTATATGACTGAACCTTCAGCGACTTCTCGTTGAAGAATTGACTTCTGTACTTTTCTGTGAGAAAGAGTAATGCAGAAGTCGCCCGTAACTTTATCGGACATAATTTTTGTTGACGTATAGATTTTTATTAATTTTATATGACTGAACCTTCAGCGACTTCTCGTTGAAGAATTGACTTCTGTACTTTTCTGTGAGAAAGAGTAATGCAGAAGTCGCCCGTAACTTTATCGGACATAATTTTTGTTGATGTATAGATTTTTATTAATTTTATATGACTGCTGACCAGCTGAACCGTGAGAAGTGGAGAGTGAGCTTACTTTATATCATTAAACGTCTGAACCTTGCAAACTGATCACACGTCCTCAAAGTGTCCTTTCAGCAAATCCTCGAACCGTTTGGAGGTGTGAGAGCTCTTTCTATCTTGCTCGAATCAGAACTTTAACAATAAGCTCATTCGCGCGCCAACCGACCGAGGAATAGCACTGATCTCTATTTCGATGGCTCCCTTCAATTCCGTGATGGTCCTGGCCAGTGGCGTAGCTAAACCTTTTGCCGCCCGGGGCGGTAGTAAAATTTGATCCCCCCCCCCCCCCCCGGCATTTGGGTGCCCGGAAAATTCGTCCATGGATAATTCGCCCATGGATAATTCGTCCATGGAAAATTTTTTGCTAGGTAGGAAAACTGGTCCATTATTATTAAGTTAACATTATTCTTAATTTTCATACCTTGCGAAAATTAGTTCTACGGTATCTAATTTTCCTAAATTCAATTAAATTAAAATTAAAATATGAAAACTGATTTTTAATATTTTTTATTCATTTGAGATTTTATCTGTTTTCCTTTTGTTTTAAGTAGATGGTGAAAAAAAAAAAAAAAATTATAGCCTTATTTGCCATTCATAAATACATTTGTTTAAAATATATTAAAACTATTTTTAAAAGAGTTGAAACGTTATTAACAACAACAAATTTCTGAAAACCGAGCGATTACACACACGGATTTAAAAAAGCACCGATACAAGACGTTTTTTCTCTTCGGAGGGCTCGCCCTCTTAATAATAACATTATGAAGACAAAGAAAACTAAAATTACATCGGACTATTCTCTCCTTGATACATCCATGTTATTTGGCGAAAATTCAGACTTTAACAACAACGACAAAAAAGTAAATAAAAATGATTTTATCATTTCATAACATTTTCAGGTTTTCAAATGTTCTCATTTAAATTTATTATTATATAAAATTATAGTATAAAATTTCATATTTTTTGTTAACTTTTGTTTTTTTTCATTTTTTTCTCTACTTTCTATTTTTACCCTCTCAAAATGCCGCCCCCTCAGGTGTGCCGCCCGGGGCGGCCCGCCCCCCTCGCCCCCCCCCCAGC
This sequence comes from Sepiola atlantica, assembly GCA_963556195.1. Taxonomy (NCBI): domain Eukaryota; kingdom Metazoa; phylum Mollusca; class Cephalopoda; order Sepiida; family Sepiolidae; genus Sepiola; species Sepiola atlantica. The sequence continues at coordinate 46,779,459 of OY744554.1, read as the reverse complement.
TACGCCAGTGGTCCTGGGTCCCCATGCATAGCTCCATTTTTAAGGTATCCCCGGAGAAAGAAATCTGGAAGAATATGTTCTTGGCTGTGAGGACTACACTCAAAAAAGTCTTGAAACTGATCACACACCCTCAAAGTGCCCTTTCAGCAAATCCTTGAACCTTTCTTCATCTTGTTAGAAGCAGAACTTTAGCAATAAGCGACTGGTACGCGGTCGACAGCTCATTCATGCACAAACCGATCGAGGAATAGCACTTTATGACTCTCTTCAATTCTGTGATGGTCCTTGGCCCCCATGCATAGATCTATTTTTAAGGTATCCCCGGAGAAAGAAATCTGGAAGAATATGGTCTTGGCTGTGAGGGGTACACTCAAGAAAACACTGTATCTATCACCCCTTCCTCTACTACCACCGTTTCTACCCCTGGAAACTAAACTGCCTGTCATGCCCAGAGGGCATGGTCTCACCCCTCTCCTTCCCATCTCCTAGAATTTTTTCTTCCTGACCGGAAATCTTAGATTCCGATCTTTCTCACTGGTCACCATTTGACCACCGAAAGGCTGACCGCTGGAGGAATCCACTAGAGATAGCTGCCAGCCAGTATACTCGAGGGGGTTTAATCATGGAGACAATCTACGAACATTACTTTTTGGTCTCAGCATGATTCCCTGTTTTTATGAGGCACTTAAATAAGATTCTGGGTGGTCCAAAATACAAAATCAGAGATATTTTCAAATTCCTCTGTGCATCACCCCCTTTTTTTCTTTGGCCGAGCATCTAACACCTGCAACGTCTTCCATTCGCATGCACCACCAAAACATGCATCCCAGTGCATCTTTACATATCCACTGCACTTCTTGTGCACCCAATGCAGGTTCACACCTTTCTTTAGACGGACCGACTTGATTTTCAACAAGTCGCAATCTATTTCTAAACTGTAAGTAAAAAGAAAAACTGATTTCTTCTTTCTTTTCTTTTCTTTACGGTCACATTAAAAAGATGAATAAATTTGTATCGAAATGACCAAAATGTTGATGTTTATCTATCGATATGAATAAACGAGAAACATTTTGTTTCGTGTTTACATCAAAGTTATGAATAAAATGTTTATTTTTTTAAATCAATGTTTCAAACTTTGAGCGGAAAAAAACACATACTGTACTAGCGTCACAAACGCTACTACCTCGCACTCATGGCAGATAATACACATGGCGAGGCAAACACATTTGACCACCCAAAGGCTGACCGCTGGAGAAATCCACTAGAGATAGCTGCCAGACCGTATACTCAAGGGGACTAATCATGGAGACAATCTACAAACATTACTTCTTCAAACAGTATTAGAACTACTACTACAAAACTGTTTCAGTTAAAAGAAATCCACTAGAGATAGCTGCCAGACCGTATACTCAAGGGGACTAATCATGGAGAAAATCTACAAACATTACTTCTTCAAACAGTATTAGAACTACTACTACAAAACTGTTTCAGTTAAAAGAAATCCACTAGAGATAGCTGCCAGACCGTATACTCAAGGGGACTAATCATGGAGAAAATCTACGAACAGTACTTCTTCAAACAGTATTAGAACTACTACTACAAAACTGTTTCAGTTAAAAGAAATCCACTAGAGATAGCTGCCAGACCGTATACTCAAGGGGGCTAATCATGGAGACAATCTACGAACATTACTTCTTCAAACAGTATTAGAACTACTACTACAAAACTGTTTCAGTTAAAAAGAAATTCTACTCGTTTTCGTTTCAGAGTCATTAAAAAAGAAATCAATTATTCTCTTCTATTATGACACGTGTTCTTCAGAATTGTCTGATTTATTCTCTGCTTCCTTTGTGTCAGCTCGTTTGACTCCTTGGTCTAGTGGTCTTCACCATTTCACTGTTCAGGTACATCGTTATAATACACCTTACTTTCTTTATAGGCACATTTAAAATATAAATAAATTTGTATCGAAATTATTAAAAAATGTTAATGTCTATTTTTCTAAATGAATAAATGAGAAACATTTTGTTTCGTGTTTACAACAAAGTTATGAATAAAATGTTTATTATTTTTAACTAATGTTTCAAGCAGCAACATTTGTGAAGCGACAGCGAGCCGGCAAAACAAGCTAGTGTTTATATATTGGCATGTACAGGATTAATTAATTTTTCGTTAAGAATTTGGGGAAAAAGCTGCTCGGCGTAAAGTGTCCAAATGTGGGCTATATTTAGTTTGATTTAGTTTCATGCAAAAGGGGGTAGAAAGGGGGTGGAGATACTGACGATGTTTGTGAAATTTTAACAATAGGTATTAATAAATATTCCCCCAAATTTTAGTTTCTTTGGGGTATTTTAAAGGGGTTTTAGGGGGGCATAATATGGGTACAACCTCTGATTTGAAAATTAAAATATTTCAGATTTACATTAGATTTGATCCATAGTCATTAAGACACCAATTAAGCAAGATTAAAATCATATAATGGAGCCAGTAAAGTATCATCATATCTTGATTTTAATCTTCATAAGGGGACATAAAAGTGGTGCAAAACGGCTCTGTTTGGGGGAATTAATTTTACCTGTCTCGGGACGGGTATTTTTTTCTAGCGCTATATCAATATAATTCGGTTCTTTTAGACAACATTAAATTTCATAGAATTAAACTTCGGACAGCACTTCTGGGATGATCCGATATATAGGTATTTAATTATTATGTAAGTGATGGTGGAGGGGTATGTGGAGGGGTGTGTGGAGGGGTATATGGAGGGGTATGTGGAGGGGTGTGTGGAGGGGTAGGGTGTATTCTATTTATGTTAACCGGCTACCGGTCATGGCAGAGGAGATTGTAACGAGTAACCCCCTCCCCCATTAATTAATAACCTACCCCCAAATTTTTATGCCAACTTCTCCCCCCCCCCCCCCCCGCAATCCCCCGCATCTGAAAATTTTAATATCTTCGGATTCTTAAAAAAAATTAAAAAAAGGAAATTAATTCTTTTCAACGCAGCAATTTGTTCTGAAGACAAGCCTCTCAACCAATGAAAATGCACCGTTCAACGCAGCGTAAAAAGTAATCAGTTCGACATCTACGTAAGTAAAAAAAAAAAATTCAATTTTAGATTCATGCCCATGATGATGATGATGATGATGATCAAATATCAAGGCCAAGTCTTTTTAAATTATTTTTTTATCATAGTTCACCCCCCAAACAAAGCAGGATGCCACTCTAGACGTAAGAGGCTACTGAGAATTAGGGTCATCCTAAGTTGGGAGCTGTGCAGCGAGATGCTTGTTCACATTAGTTTTACATTTCTGCATGTCGGTACAGTCACGGAAACAGGGAGCACTGAGGGAGTTCCAAAGGCCGACAGCTCGAGGAAAGGAGCTATTGGAGTAGAAGGCTCTCCGGCATCTGGGGACCTCCACAGTGAATGGATAGGATTTAGCTGATTGTCGAGTTGGTCGAGTGTATTTATGTCGAGGGGGCACCAGAGTACCAAGTTCATCAGAGCATAATCCATTGAAGTAGTTGTAAAACAGTCACAAGGATGCGACATTGCGGCGATGGGACAGGGGCTGGAGCTTGGTGGATAGTGAGGGGCCTATTAGATTAGATACTCTTTTTGGGACCTTGTCTAAGAGGGAGAGACTAGTAGATGATGCACCAGCCCAGATGTGACAACAATACTCCATGCATGAGCGGATGGTGGCTTTGTAGAGATATAGGATACTGTCGGGTGTGAGAAGTTTTCTAGCACGGTAGAGGAAGCCCACCTTCTTTGCATATATATTTGTTTTCAATCTGTGAGTAGCATTATCTCTCTTTGATTCTTAATTTGACCTTAATAGAAGGATTTTAAGTAAGAAAACTTAACCGTTTTTTAAAAAACTGGAGTTTAGATTTCGTTTAAAGGAGATATTGGCAGTTGAAATTTTAATATTGTTGGATTGAATTAAACATCTTTAACGAATTGTAGGATTACAATTCCTTGGCCTTTTGGCTAAGATCAAAGTGTAGTATCTGTTCCGATGGATACTGCACCCCATAGACTGGTATTGTCTTGGCCTTCGGGGCTTGATTTACGCCGGTCAATGGGTCTGTCCTGTGCAGTTCTAGGAGGTCCACCCTCCCAGGCTTCGCCTTTCCTCTTTGGGGAGGAGTAAGTTTATTGCTTACTGCCTGAGGAGCCCCTACCAGGGAATGCCGACGGCGCTGCCCAGGCAATTTTTAAACCCCACTTTCCCGATCCGACCTTGGGTCACATCTTACTTGTGGGAGTAAGATAAAACTGGCCTTGTGCCTAACTCCTGGAGAGGAGTAAATCAATACTCTAAGAAGACTTCATTTTGCATTGACTTTGAACTATTAACTTTCATATTATATATTAACTCTTATTTGAACTTGTTTTAACGTTGGCCCCATTCAGATTGTGGCTTTGTAGAGCTATAGGATACTGTCAGGTGTGAGAAGTTTTCTAGCACGGTAGAGGGAGCCCACTTTCTTTGCAGCAGCCTTCGCAATGTCTTCAATGTATTTGTTCCAATTCGTGTTGCCTGTGAATGTTGGGCCGAGGAGTTTGAATGTTGGACTGACACAAGGTTATTATTTTGAAGTATTCAATGTTCTACGTACCATTCTTTTTTCTTTTTTGCGAGAAAAATAAATGTGCAACGGATGTAATATTTATGAACTCCACCATTCCAGACCCAATTCTAGAAATTCAACCATTTATAAATAATAAGGTTTTTCGGTTGTCGTCTGTTTGGGAAAATGTTAACAAATGAATGATGGAAACAAAACATTCATAGAAGGAACGCACAGTCATAGGTTCAATCCCGGCTTGAAACAGTTACTATTCTAGCTACATTGAAGAGCTGTGACACAGCGAAACAGTTCATCTGTGGATGACTATATAAATACATTTATACACAAATAAATACACATTGGTCTTTTATTATAAAGCTGAGGATAAATAAAATGTAGGAATTTTAAAAATGCAATTTTTTTAGGCATTTTTTATGACATCAGTCAACGGACAATGGACATTTCGTAAATAAATAAAATTCCAAAGTAGATTTATGTAAAAACAATCGAATTCTGACCAGAATTATCTTTTGGGTTCCAAATGAGTGGAATGTGCATGATGTAAGCGATATAGATAAATAGACAGACAGTCTTTGTTTATGAGATTGACGTAAAAACAAATCATTAAAATAGTAAAATTTCTGGACCGACTTTTGAAATTCAACCATTTATAAATAATAAGGTTACGGTTAGGGTTATTCGGTTGTCGTCTGTTCGAGAAAATGTTTAAAAAAACGACTGATGGTTAGGGGTTTAGGGTTAGGGTTATTCGGTTGTCATCTGTTTGAGAAAATGTTAACAAACGAATGATGGACACAAAACATTGATAGAATGGAATCGTCCAGGGATAAAACTTCTTCTAATATCATAAATGAAGACTGTCTAATTTTTTTTTATATAGAAATCGCTCCAGACAAGGCATGAAGCCACTTGATGTAAGGAGCTAACAAGAACAAAATATGATTATTGCAAAGACAAGAGATGCCTATTGACCTTAGTCTTGAAAAGACTAAGACTATAGAGTAGGAGGAAAACAGTCAGCAGGAAGAGAGTTCCACAAGACTGCAATTCTTGGAAAGAATCTACTGAAATCGGAAGCTGTATTACAATGAGGTATCAAAACAGCGAATTGATGGGGACCACTAGATCAATGAGTCAAACGAGCTGGAACAAAAGAAGCGGGGAATAGATCACATTAATCTGAAGAACACATGCTGTAATATTATTTATAGAAAAGACTGAGACTAGCAATTTCCAAAGATACAACATAAGAATAATTTCAAAACCCCTGAGGATTCAGTTGGGGTGGGGTGGGGTGGGGTGGGGTGGGGTGGGGTGGGGGTGTCAGATAACTGTCAATCTAACCCTGCTTCACAGTCTAGACATGGAGACTTCTTGATTGAAGAGATCACATTAAACTGATCTATTTATTGCAAACTCGTTTTTTTTTTTTGGAGGCGGTGGGGGGTGGCTGCAAAAATTATCTCATAATTAGATAAAAAAAAGTTGGTTTTTTGGGGGGTTTTTTGTTGTTTTTTTGTAGGATTTTCATTTGATGCTGTCGTTTATTTATTTATTTATTTTTTTTTCATTTTTTTTTTTTTTTGTAGGATTTTATGGTTTCGTTTAATAATTTGTTTATTGTTTTTTTTTTCTTTTTAGTAAGTTAATCCCCCAACGGATTAAGCATCGTGGCTTTATTGATGGACGGCGGATTAATTCGATTATCACGACTATATTGAAACGTGAGTCAAATATTTCAAGCATGCAGTTTAGCATCCGCAGTAAACGGGGGAAATTTTTTGAATTTTGTTTTATTAATGAGTCATCACTTATTACACGTTGTATGCGTCCTGGGCGGACATCCGGCTTCCACCGAAAGAGGAAGTTTCTAGGGAATATCAAATTCACATACGGCCCCCAGCCACATGTATATCCTGATCAGAGGAGATGACATACAGCGCCGCCTAGCATCCCCAAGTGGTCATCCATCTGGTACTGACCAGCCTCCACGTCGTTTGACTTCGATGATCTAACGAGAACCGATGTTTCAACGTGATTATGCCGTATATAGTCACCACTTATCAAGGCCTAAAAAGCCACTCAAGGATAAGAGGTAGTGAGATGGACAGATTGATAGTTGAATTCTGATGAATACTATGAGATGATTGGAAATCTAAACATACCGCCCACTCAAGACAACAGCCGACCCAGAAAACAGCAATTCTTTCCACTTTGTCAGAAACACCATTCATGGAATGTGAGGACCAAAAGACAAAATACGTGTTGTGACCTTGAAGAGTCGAAAAGAAATAAGACAACGAGGTGGTAGCGTTAACGAGAGGATGTACTTAGAGAAATTACAGAAGTAATGGGTTGGCAGAGACTGATTCTGGGTTGGTTATAGCAACTGTCTGTTACCACGATTATCACTAGTTAAAGTGTCGGGAAGAGTCCATGTAATGACGCAGCCGGGCTGGTGAATCTCTGTCCCATTTGAGGGTTCTTGATAAGGTGCAGAAATATATCTGCAATTTGATTGGCCGTACCCTTTCTTCTTCTTGTTCTTGGCCTTTTGGCTAAGATCAAAGTGTAGTATCTGTTCCGATGGATACTGCACCCCATACTGGTGTTGTCTTGGCCTTCAGGTCTTGATTTACGCCGGTCAATGGGTCTGTCCTGTGCAGTTCTGGGAGGTCCACCTTCCCAGGCTTTGCCTCCCCTCTTTGGGGAGGAGTAAGTTTATTGCTTACTGCCTGAGGCGCCTCTACCGGGGAATGCCGACGGGGCTGCCCAGGCAATTTTTAAACCCCACTTTCCCGACCCGACCTTGGGTCACATCTTGGGAGTTGTAGGAGTAAGATAAAACAACTGGCCTTGTGCCTAACTCCTGGAGAGGAGTAAATCAATACCCTTTCTTCTTATCTACACCCTCTCTCTCACAGACGTGATGTTGCTAGTCTCAGTCTTTTCTGTAAATGCTATTATGACATGTGTTCTTCAGAATTATGTGATCTATTCCCTGCTTCTTTTGTTCCAGCTCGTTTGACTCGTTGGTCTAGTGGTCTCCATCAATTCGCTGTTTTGATACCTCATTGTAATACAGCTTCCTATTCCAGTAGCTTCTTTCTAAGAACTGCAGGCTTGTGGAACTCTCTTTCTGCTGACTGTTTTCCTCCTACCTATAGCCTTGGTCTTTTCAAGACTAAGGCCAATAGGCATCTCCTGTCTTTGTGATAATCATATTTCGTTCTTGTTAGCTCCTTACATCTAGTGACTTCATGCCTTGTCTGGAGCAATTTCCATAAAAGAAAAAAGAAAATAAATAAATAGCCTTGTTTTTTTGTTTTTTTCAAGACTAAGGCCAATAGGCATCTCCTTTCGTTCTTGTTTGCTTCTTACTTCAAGTGGCTTCATGCGTTGTCTGGAGTGATTTCTATCTAAAAAAAAATAGGAGGGGGTGAGCGTTACGATGCTTGCGTTCACGCGTCTCTATTTCGACGCCTTGCACGACGCAGCTGTGTTCCAAAATTCATAATGATCGGTTAATTAGTTTAGGAGTGAATCCTGTACATACAAACATATAAACGTACCTAACTTTATATATATATATATATATATATATATATATATATATATATACTAAGAGACAACCCGTCCCAGGACGGGTATAAGCAATAGATATATCATTAGTTTTTAATTTTAATGTTTTCACTTTCTTTGGGGAGTATGGTACGGTTTCGGTTTGGGGGTCAATAGGTAAACAATAATTTAAAACCCGACAAACCAAACTGTTGGCCGAAAAGAAATAAGGCAACAATGAGGTAGAGTCCAAAAGAGTATGTATTTAAAGAAAGTACAGAGGTAATGGGTTGCCAGAGACGGCTTCTTTTTTACCACCATTATAACTGTTCATAGTGTCGGGAGAGTCCATGTAGTGACGC
>OY744554.1:46745934-46768434 GCA_963556195.1 Sepiola atlantica | reverse complement strand
ACAAAAATAACTCCATGCATTTAGCCTGACGATTCCCCCCGGGGATGAAACACGGAAGCCTCTGTGTAGCTTGATTGCCATATATATTTTCATTGCTTACTACCTAGCTCTACTTACGTATCGAGCACTGTTGAAGTAAATACTGAAAACTGATACATAAAAAATTATATCTCCTTATAATATTTTATGTGGATACATGAAGTACTAATATATATATATACAGGGTGGGCAAAAATAAGGGTCCTATTTTTAAAAATTCATAACTTTTTTATTTATTGATTTTTTTTTTTTTAGAATAAGTAAAGGACCCCTTTCGAAGCAAGCATGAGCCGTATTAGCCCTAAGGAACGTACCCTCATTTAGAAAACATTATTTTTGCTTAAAAAACTCAAAACAGTGTAAAAAACAATACTTTAGTTTTTGTAAGTTTTAAGAAGTGTTTTTCGGCTAAAATTTGTTTTGTTTATTTCAAAAAATCTCGGAAGGGTCAGTCTACACACACATAAAGTTTGGTGAGTTTAACTTTTATTTTGTGGAAGTTATTCAAATTCAAGTTATTTAAATTTAAAGATAGGACCCTTATTTTGGCCCACCCTGTATATATATATATATATATATATATATATATATATATATAATAACAAAGAAGCTGAAGAAAGCCGGATGGCTAAGTCCTTCCGTGCTTGAAACCGACGGTACGAATGTTGTACTAATTTTTCTGTACCAAAATAAATAAATAAATATATATATATATATATATATATATATATATATATATATATATGTATATAGTCATTCACAGACGGTTTCTAACTTTGACATTTAAAAGTGAAAACAAGGGGAGATCACTCAATTACATGCGCTGAAAAGTCAACGATTGTTTCGACGTTATATTCGCTTTCGGGGAAGCCACTTTAGAATATGAATACTGAAATGATTCCAGACGTTCCGACATGCACGTAAATAAGTAATTCAAATGTCAAACTCAGCGATCGGCTTAGCGGATTCTATGGATGCAAGTGTAAACATTTCTTAAATCTAAAAACTTCTGGTTGTAAATTTGCCGTGATGCTGGGAATTCTCTACTACCAAGAAGGCGGGCTCCCTCTACCGGGCTAGTAAACTCCTCACACCTGACATTATCCTGTATCTCTACAAAGCCACCATCCGCCCATGCATGGAGTATTGTTGCCACATCTGGGCTGGTGCATCATCCGCTAGTCTCTCCCTCTTAGAAAAGATTTTAAAAAAGGGTATCTAATCTAATAGGTCCCTCACTATTGGGGGGGGGGGGTGATATGCTGTATTATACAGATCAACAAAAAATGCTAGTAAAAATTCGAGTAGTGTGACAGACCAACAATGATGCTATTAAACACTCGAGTATGACAGACCAAAAAAATTCTATTAAAATTTCGAGTTTGACAGACCAAAAAAATTCTATTAACATTTCGAGTGTGACAGACTAACAATAATGCTATTAAACACTCGAGTGTGACAGACCAACAATGATGCTATTAAAATTTCGAGTGTGACAGACCAACAATAATGCTATTAAAATTTCGAGTGTGACAGACCAACAATAATGCTATTAAACACTCGAGTGTGATAGACCAACAATAATGCTATTAAAATTTCGAGTGTGACAGACCAACAATAATGCTATTAAACACTCGAGTGTGACAGACCAACAATAATGCTATTAAAATTTCGAGTGTGACAGACCAACAATAATGCTATTAAAATTTCGAGTGTGACAGACCAACAAAAATGCTATTAAAATTTCGAGTTTGACAGACCAACAATAATGCTATTAAAATTTCGAGTGTGACAGACCAACAATAATGCTATTAAAATTTCGAGTTTGACAGACCAACAATAATGCTATAAAAAAATTTGAATGGACCAGACCAACAAAAATACAGAGAAGCGGGAACACATCTAAAAACTTTAAATTAATTGCAAAAAAAAATGTTTTTTAATTTTTTTAAAAGAAACAAAAAAACGAAACAATATTGTTCTCTTGTTCATTTTAAAGAATTCTGCCTGCAATAAAGAACTAGAATAATGGCGTTGGAGAGCGCGCTGGTGTGTGCATCAAGTGCAAAATATCGACAAATATCGAAGACATTGGGGAGCGGTGGGTGAGGGGGGGACAGAAGGGGAGCGGTGGGTGAGGGGGGACAGAAGGGGAGCGTGTGGGCGGAAGGGGAGGAAGAAGAGGCGGATAATAATTATTGAAGTTCGCGAAAAACGATTTAACATTCAAACCTAATTGATTAGTTTCATTAAAATATGTGATTTTTAATCGGATCAACCATTCGTTCGTTGGCTTCTACGAAAATCACAAGACTAAAGAATCAAGGCCGTAGCTATTCAGAATATCTCATCAACTCAGAAAATATATATATATATATATTATATATATATATATATATATATGATAATTTTATTTACACAGACATGTACAAAATCTGCGACACTGGCATGTCGATGTTATCGATCAACAGTTACTATAAACTGAGATCTCATCAGGCAGAGTTAGAATCCGATCTTAACCTCAGATCATATTTGGAGAGAAATATGATCTGAGGTTAAGATCGGATTCTAACTCTGCCTGATGAGATCTCAGTTTATAGTAACTGTTGATCGATAACATCGACATGCCAGTGTCGCAGATTTTGTACATGTCTGTGTAAATAAAATTATCATACATAAAGCTCTATTGAGCACTTTTTATAAACCCGGTTAAAATTCTCTGGATTACCACCCTGTGGATATTTTTCACCTGGATTATTACCATTATATATATATATATATATATATATATATATATATATATATATATATATATATATATATAGAGAGAGAGAGAGAGAGAGAGAGAGAGAGAGAGATAGAAGAAAAAAGTGATAAATATGTGACGATTGTCCAAATTTATTTCAAATTTCAATTGTTCAATGCAAGGTGTATTCAGTAATAAACTAGTGTTTATTATTCTTTCCTTAAGCCAAGGCTTTTCAAAGATCGAAATTTTATCATCAGAGGAGAAATACAGATGGATAAGTTGGCTTTCGAAAAAACCATATATATATATATAATAATCCAGGTAAAACATCCACGGGGTAGTAATCCAACGAATTTCAACCGGGTTTATAAAAAGTGCTCAATATCAAATAGAGCTTTTATATATGATTATTTTTATTTACACAGACATGTACAAAATCTGCGACACTGGCATGTCGATGTTATCGATCAAAACTAAGAAAATCGAATGAGATATGAGGGGGAAAATTGTTAGTTGGAGAAAACGATTGAGAGAGAAAAAAAAAGAGTAAATCTCCCAACGTTATGGTGGATTTGAATCCCCTCATATCTCATTTGATTTTCTTAGTTTTTAATTTATCATGCTGACGTTTCCTCTTAGAGGGTCAGACGATAAGGCCTTAAAGAAAATTTTAGCAATTTTTTCCCCACCCGCCCGTTTCATTGATTAAAAAAATGTTTTCTCTGGAATCTATCCTACGATTTTGGTGTACGCAAAATTTACTTTTATATATATATATATATATATATATATATATATATATATATATAAGATTGAATATAATAATTATATCAAGTATAGTATAGAATATGGTATAAAATGATAGTTATGTTGTCAAATTACCGTTAGTGGATAGGTAAAGTTTTTTGGTTTTTTTCTAATGAGGTAATATTAGCTTGAGGGGTTATATGTGAATTACTGAGAAGGTGTGATCTATTGTGCCTACAGTTAATTGAGGTTTCTTGTTTATTGTTTAGAAGTTTGCCTCTATCACTAAATCTAACTATTTCAAGTTTTTCAGTTAGGCAAAGGTAACATGATGAGTTCAGGGAACTGCAGGTGCTGGTTTTTCTAATTGTGTTCGAAGTCACTGTTGGTGATTGATTATTGTGGGTTAATTTTTGTGGGTTAATTATATATATATATATATATATATATATATATATATATATATATATATATATATATATATATATTATATATATATAATTGAATGAAAATTTAAATATAAATATAGTATCTTTAAATAATGATTTATCGTGATAATGGAGAGCTCAATATACTGGATAGAGCAATAAATCAAGAAAATGAATGATGAAAATAAAAGTTGGAAGAATTAAAAAAATTATGAATTCATCAAAAGTTAAGAACAAGGAATAATCAACAAATCCTTAACCCATGTATTTTCAAAGAAAAATTCTTTTCATCAGAGGACAAAAAGGCAATAATAATGTACGTATAACTGGTAAATATAACTTTGAAAATTTATATATAGAGAGAGAAAAACTAATTAGGGCACACAACCCGAATACAAATAATGTTACAATAGAATACGGAAATAATCAAATACTCAAATGTTCAAAGGTAATCCATAAAGTCCGAGTATTCCGAGCAGTAGCAATCAGAGAAATCCGTACAGTCCGAATGCGTAGATATCCGTGGAAAATTGAAAAACAGAAGAATTAAGTCCGGAAGATCCAAATTGAATAGTTCCATATTTCCACATTCTATTGTAACATTATTTTTATCAAGTTGTTTGCGCTAATTAAGATTCTTTTACCCAAAAAGAAGTTTTTCTCTCTAAATAGATTTCATAATCTGCACCTATGGCGCTTTTTCGTTATGTTCACCCATTTTTTTTCACCTTTTTTTCACGGACCAAATTTTTTTTTTTTTCGTTGTACAATTACATACCATGCCGCTAGAGAATTCCAAGTTGTCTGGAGATTTTTGGAAAAATTTGTGATGGTCAAAAAGTGGGGGATCAGTTTACGTTAAATTTATATAGGAAACTGATCCCCCCTTCTAAAATAAAAAATATTCGAAAATTTTTTCCAAAAACCCGGTATTATCTCGCAACATGATAGGTAATTGTACACAGAAGAAAGAATTTTAAAAAATTCTGATGGTTAAAAATTGAGGGATCAGTTTACGTTAAATTTACATAAGAAACTGATCCCCCCTCCTAAAATAAAAAATATTTGAAAAATTTTCCAAAAACCCGGTATTATCTCGCAACATGATAGGTAATTGTACACAAAAAAAAAGAATTTTAAAAAGTTTTGATGGTCAAAAAGTGAGGGATCAGTTTACGTTAAATTTATATAAGAAACTGATCCCCCCTCCTAAAATAAAAAATATTTGAAAAATTTTCCAAAAACCCGGTATTATCTCGCAACATGATAGGTAATTGTACACAAAAAAAAAAGAATTTTTTAAATTTCTGATGGTCAAAAAGTGGGGGAATTCTAAAAACCCGGAATTATCTCCCAACGTGATAGGTAATTGTACGCAGAAAAAAGAATTTGAAAAATTTCTGATGGTCAAAAAGTGAGGGATCAGTTTACGTTAAATTTACATAGGAAACTGATCCCCCCTCCTAAAATAAAAAATATTTGAAATTTTTTTCCAAAAATACCGGAATTCTCTAGCGACATGATAGGTAATTGTACATAATAATTTTTTTTTTAATTTCTAATAAAAGAGTTGAGTGGTGGAACATAACGAAAAAATGCCGCAACTATTACTATTTAAAATACCTCTTTCATCAGCCATCTAAGTATCCCTAGAAATCTTGCTGTGAACCCATAGGGGTCCGCAAACCCCAGGTTGAGAACCCTTGCTCTAAGTCGTAGCTGGAACGTAGGCGTGGAGGCGGGGTGGGGAGGGCACATCTCGAATTCGATACGATAAGAATTGAAATTAATAAATCTTTTTTTTTTTTTTTTAAATTAAGTTGCTTTTTTTATTTTTTTATTTTTTTCTTCATTATTCATCGAATTAAAAACGAAAAAGTCTCCGCAAGCTTTTAGAGACGTTCCGAAGAAACAATTTCCGATTATAGAAAAGAAGGAAATGAAACAAAACAAAAAAAGGGAGTGGGGGAGTGGGGGAGTGGGGGGCAAGGGTTAAGAAAAGAAAGGCACTCCAGAAAAACATTCGACTCTGAGTCAGCGTGCCGCTATTCCGAATTCACAACAACAAGCCGCAATCAGACCGTCTCTCCGGTCATAATTTTTAAAAAGTCAAAATCTTTTTCGGTACTGTTTCGTAATCGTCAACCATAGATTTTACTGGCGGAGTTTTAGAATCCATGGGAAGGAGGGGGGGGGATTCGGTAACATTCGGAATGGCGTACGTGCTTCGTCTTTCTCGATCTTGTAGCATTCGTTGTGCATACAGTAAAATTCATGGTTGACGTTTCCGAAACAGAACCTCTTTTTCATGTAAAACTTTATAATTAAAACTTGCTGGTAAATTATTTTTTAAATGAAAATTAAATAAAGTCAAAACGGATTTTTTTTTTAAATGGATTTTTTTTTGTAACTTGCTGGTAAATTATTTTTTAAATAAAAATTAAATAAAGTCAAAACGGATTTTCTTTTTAAATGGATTTTTTTTTTTAAATTTAAAAAAAAAAAATTAAATTAAAAAAATTATTTTTTTTTTAAATGGATTTTTTTTTGTAACTTGTTGGTAAATTCTTTTTTAAATGAAAATTAAATATAGTAAAAATGGATTTTTTTTTAATATATACGATCCGAAAAAATCATATTTCAATGTTTCGAAAAAAACCAAAAAAAAAACCCACCTATTTGATTACTTATTTTTCTAAAAGAAATTATTTGGTGCTTGTACAGAGAAGCGTCCGTATTAAATCATAAATACCACACAACAAAAAAAAACAGTATTACATACTTACGCAACAGATTTAAATCAGTATTGTCACCAAAAAGTAGGAAAAATTATCGAGTAGAATTTTAATTAAAAGCAAAATCCATTTTCCGGGAACAGTCAATCGACATGTTCAAAGGTGGCCATCTTGAACGAACGGGAGACATAATCAGGGGAGGTAAGCGCGTTTGTCATAATTGACAAGATGGCGACTTTTGACCATGTCGATTGACTGTTCGCGAAAAATGGATTTTGTTTTTAATTAAAATTCGGTGCTGTTATAGATGACGCACCTGATTTCCGTGACTTCGCGTCGGCAACGATCGGGCAGGTCGCGGAAGCACCCGAGAGTTGCCGAGACAGAAACGCAAAGTGTTAATGGAAGACTTGCAGGCGATAATATAAGACGTATAAATTCACAGAAAAAATACATAAATAAAAAGATAAAAACCGAACAAACTGTAGGGTGGGGGGTGGGTGGGGGGGTCAAATGAACCATTTTCAATCAAATGTGTAGAAAGAAATATTTTTTTGGGGGGGGGGGGGATTTTGTCAATATTTTCTTTTTCATTTGTTGAAAGAAAGAAAAATGGGTTACGGTTTAGGGTTTAGGGTTAGAGTTCCCGTTAGGGTTGGGTCTCCCATTCTTAGCGATAGACTGGCAGACGATAATATAAGACAAATAAATTCAAAGAAAAAATACATAGATTAAAATTTCTTCTTTTTTTTTTTTTTTTTTTGGTGAAATAATGGAGTTTATTTTGGCGGGGGGTAACATTTTGTCAATATTTTTATAAGATAAAAGAAAGAAAAAATGATATTATTACGTCAGCGCTCGGGCGCTTCCGCGACATGCCCGATCATTGCCGACGTGAAGTCACGGAAATCAGGCGCGTCATCTATAACAGTACCTAAAATTCTACTCGATCATTTTTCCTACTTTTTGGTGAGGATACTTATTTAAATCTGCTGCGTAAGTATATAATAATTTTTTTAAATTTTTTTTGCGGTATTGATAATTTATGGTAAATTTGAAATTGGTCCTAAACAATTTATTTGGGTTTACTTACTCATAATTTTTTTTTTTTTTGTGGTATTGATAATTTAATACAGACGCTTCTCTGTACAAGCACTCAAATTACCCAAAATAAATAATTTAAGGTAAATTTGAAATTGATCCTAAACAATTTATTTGGGTTTACTTACTCATAATTTTTTTTTCTTTTGCGGTATTGATAATTTAATACGGACGCTTCTCTGTACAAGCACTCAAATTACCCAAAATAAATAATTTAAGGTAAATTTGAAATTGATCCTAAACAATTTATTTGGGTTTACTTACTCATAATTTTTTTTTTTTTTTGCAGTATTGATAATTTAATACGGACGCTTCTCTGTACAAGCACTCAAATTTCCCAAAATAAATAATTTAATGTAAATTTGAAATTGGTCCTAAACAATTTATTTGGGTTTACTTACTCATAATTTTTTTTGTGTGTGTGGTATTGATAATTTAATACAGACGCTTCTCTGTACAAGCACTCAAATTTCCCAAAATAAATAATTTAAGGTAAATTTGAAATTGGTCCGAAACAATTTATTTGGGTTTACTTACTCATAATTTTTTTTTTTTTTTGCGGTATTGATAATTTAATACGGACGGTTCTCTGTACAAGCACTCAAATTTCCCTAAATAAATAATTTAAGGTAAATTTGAAATTGGTCCGAAACAATTTATTTGGGTTTACTTACTCATAATTTTTTTTTGTGTGTGGTATTGATAATTTAATACGGACGCTTCTCTGTACAAGCACTCAAATTTCCCAAAATAAATAATTTAATGTAAATTTGAAATTGGTCCTAAACAATTTATTTGGGTTTACTTACTCATAATTTTTTTTTTGCGGTATTGATAATTTTATACAGACGCTTCTCTGTACAAGCACTCAAATTTCCCAAAATAAATAATTTATGGTAAATTTGAAATTAGTCCCAAACAATTTATTTGGGTTTACTTACTCATAATTTTTTTTTTTTTTTTTTTTGTGGTATTGATAATTTATAGAATTTATTCTTTTTTTTCTTCCTTGGTTTAATATTCCCGTTTATTTTTGGTCGATTCAATCAGCGTTTCGTAAATGGACGTTATCTTGCTGAGTTTGAGAAACTGCCAGCGCGCCTCGACCAAATACGAATGAAAGGTAAGCCTGTATAAATGCGTCCGTCTCGTTTCAGATTTATCGACATACGTCATGGCGGCAGCGGGAAATTAGACGCGGCAAATCGGGTTCGAATTACGGCTGAAGTTTTTTTTTTTGCGTTCATGTCAGATTTGATGCTCATGGAAGGCGCACAAAATATCGAAATCAGCAATGATGTCTTAGAGCCCCTATTTACTTGCCCCCCCCCCCGCCACCCACCCACGGGGCAGAGTTAGACACAAGGTCGGTTTTTTATGATAATTCAAGGTATGGAATATGAATTAGTTTCCGTGAACTTCGTGTCGGCAGTGTTCGGGCATATTACGTAAACACCCGGAAATATTAAAATGTCAAAAACCAAGAACGGCAGTAACGATTAGTTTTTTTTTTACATGTATTGTTTACCTGGTTCGCGGTCGCTGACTATATTCTATCAGACAACGGAACTCAATTAACATCTAGTGAATTTAAATTGTTAAATAGGTGTAGTTCAGCATAGCAGAATTGCGCCATACCGTGCAAGAAGCAATGGTCAGGCAGAATGGTTTGTGGACACATTCAAAGGAGTGCTTAAGAAAATGAGGGGTACATCTACCAATAATGCCATTCAAGAATTTTTTTGCAGGTATATCTTCTATGACGCTAGCAGAAGCAATGTTTGCAAAGAAGAGCAAGACAGAGTTCGATAGATTATTGCCAACCCATACGAAACCAGGACGTGAAAAAAATGTCATCAAGTTTCAAAATTGGAGAAAAGGTTTTATTTAGGATGTTCAGAAACAATAAATCCTACTGGGAAACAGGGATAGTTGATAAACAGATTGGAAACAGATGGTAAAGGGACCCAAGTTTATCCACAAAAGACACATGAACAAAAGGAGGAAACGATATTCAGATGGTGTTGAGAATAATATGTGCTCATAAAGGCTTTAATCGAAAGTCACAAAAAACGAAACATCCAAAATTTTCTCACTGCACACCCGCTCTTCAATCCCGGACGTCCTCGTTAGTTTTTTGGGCTTGTCTAATATAAAGCCACAAGTTGGTACATATTTAGAATATGTTTTCTCTCTCCCCCTCTCTCTCTCTCTCTCTCTCTCTCTCTCTCTCTCTCTCTCTCTCGCTGAAAAGGATGCTTATAACACGAAACATAGGGGGGGGGCAAAATACGTTTTCTCACTCTCTCTTCCTCTCTCTTTCGTTCGCTCTAACTATTTCTCTCTCTCTCTCTTCCTCTCTCTTTCGCTTGCTCTCTCTCTCTCTCTCTCTCTCTCTCTCTCTCTCTCTCTCTGAAAAGGATGCTTCAACACAAAACATAGGAGGGTGGAGAATATGTTTTCTTTCTTTCTCTCTCTTCCTTTCTCTTTCGTTCTCTCTCTCTGAAAAGGATGCTTCAACACAAAACATACGAGGGTGGAGAATATGTTTTCTTTCTTTCTCTCTCTTCCTTTCTCTTTCGTTCTCTCTCTCTCTCTCTGAAAAGGATGCTTCAACACAAAACATAGGAGGGTGGAGAATATGTTTTCTTTCTTTCTCTCTCTTCCTCTCTCTTTCGTTCTCTCTCTCTCTCAAGGATGCTTCAACCCAAAACGTAGGCGGTGGTGGGACAGGGGTAGAGCTGCTTGTAAATCGGCCGAATAACCAAAAATACATCATCCGAAACCAGAATGGTAAAAATATTATTGTAACCTCTGAACACAATATTTAATACTGTTATAGATTACTCGCCTGATTTCCGTGACTTCACGTCGGCAATGATCGGGCACGATCGGGCATGTCGCGGAAGTGCCCGAGCGCTGACGGAATAATAGCATTTTTTCTTTCTTTTATCTTATAAAAATATTGACAAAAAAAAAATTATTTTCACAAAAAAAAAAAAAGATTTTAATCTATGTATTTTTTCTTTCGTCTTATATTAGCATTTGCCAGTCTTCCAGTTACAGCTTGGCAGTTTGAATGCAGGGCTTGGCTATCACTAAGAACAGGAGGCCTAACCCTAACGAGAACCCTAATCCTAACTCATTTTTCTTTCTTTGTTTTCTTTTTTTAAGCAAGAAAAAAAGCGAAACAAATGAAAAAGAAAACATTGACAAAATCCCCCCCCCAAATAAAAAAATTTCTTTCTACACATTTGATTGAAAATGGTTCATTTGACCCCCCCCACACACACACACACACACCCTACAGTTTGTTCGGTTTTTATCTTTTAATCTATGTATTTTTTTTCTTTGAATTTATTCGTCTTATTTCATCGCCTGCAAGTCTTCCATTAACGTTTAGCGTTTTCGTCTCGGCAATTCTCGGGCGCTTCCACGACCTGCCCGATCGTTGCCGACGCGAAGTCACGGAAATCAGGCGCGTCATCTATAACAGCACCGATTTATTACGTGTTAATATGACAGACTGTTACAAGTTGCGTGTTTTGGAAGTAACGATTTATTAAGCCACTTGAGGATAAATGATTGCCAATTGAGAGATGACGAACACTATGTGAGTACTAAAATTGATCAATGGGGTATCTTTTACGACGCTCAGCAGACTAAAAACGCTCAAAAAACAAATATACAACAAATAAAAATAACTATAGGCGATAAAAGTTATTTTCAAACTTACCTGCGACATTTGTTTGTATTTTTAACCCGTTCGAAGTGCTATTTATTAGAAATTAAATTATTCGTCACACCAACATCACACAAATCCAAGATGGCGATCGGAGGGGGGGGGGGGTATGTAAGAGAATAAGGACCGACCGCCATTTTATTTTTGTGCAAAAAAAAAAGAATTTTTTTTTTACATCTAATAAAAACCCATGTATACTACGTAAAAATACAAACAAATGTCATAGGTAAGTAGGAAAATATTTATTCTCGACGTAAGTCGCCATTATAAGTTGGATATTTATGTTTTTAAACACTTTCTCGTTCGTCTTTTTTGACCCCGTTCACGACTCTGCGGAGTTAAGTAAAAGATACCCGATCAATGGTATGAAATGCGTTTGATTACTTGTGGGTCACCAACTATCAAGGCCAAAAGCCACTCGAGGACAAGGATTAACGAGTTGGAATGATTGTCACCCGAAAGATGAATAACGCTATTGGAGTACTAACATTAATTAATGGTATGAACTGTGTTTGAACCCCTATGGGGCGGTTTAGAACAAGAATTTGTTCAGGACCAAGTTGTAATGAACAGGGAATCAGTCCGACGGTAATGTGTTCCACAGACGGGAAGCCCTTTGTAAAGAAACTTTCTATGGAAATACCTCGACACGGAAAGCACTTGGAGGACGAAGGGAAAGTCCCTTTTTTTTTTAAATTTTACTTTTGTTCACTCAAAACAAGGGGTCATATTGCCACAGAAGCGTAAAGGGGCTACTGTGATAGGAGCCAGATTTATAGGGGGCAACCTGGGTGGGGAGTTAGGCAGCAATATGTTTGTTCACATTACATTTAAATTCTTGCATGTTTGTACGGTTGTGGAAACAGAGAGCAGGGATGGAATTCCAAAGGCTAACAGTCCGAAGAAAGAATTTATTAGAGTGGAAAATCTTCCCTTTTGGTAGAAACACGAGTTCTTGCTGTGAACGTCTTACAAAGAAGAACCAGAGATTGGAGCTCAGTCGAGCACTTTTATTTTATCTTTGTTTTTCCCCAAACAAGACATATTGCTGCTAAAGCGTAAAGGGGCTGCTGTGATAGGGGCCAGATTTATAGGGGGGTAACCTGAGTGAGTAGGGGCGCAGCAAGTGGTAGAACGACGAGTTATTGCTGTGAACGTCTTACACGGCGGAACCAGAGGTAGGAGCTCGGTTGACCATTTTGTCAAAAATGGTAACTTCAGGGAATTTCGAACAGATACGTTTTTAATGTCACGAATCCGCGGGACGCACAGGTGAGGATTTTATGGGATACCCAGGAAATTCAAAGTTTCGAAATAAATCGTAGATCTAAACAACAGAACTTCAAACTTTTTTTTGAAAAAGAAAATCCTGGTTTTTGTCAAATTGCTAGAGCCTTACCTTCTTATTTTTTTGTTGTTGTTATTCTCTCTCTTTCTTTCTTCTTCCTCTCTCTCTCTTTCTTCTTCCTATATCTCTCTCTCTCTCGCTCTCTTTCTCTCTTCTTCCTCTCTCTCTCGCTCTTCCTATCTCTCGCTCTTCCTATCTCTCTCTCTCTCTCTCTTCTTCCTCTCTCTCTCTCTCGCTCTTCCTATCTCTCTCTCTCACTCTTTCTTCTCTCTCTCTCTCTCTTTCTTCTTCCTATCTCTCTCTCTCTCTCTCGCTCTCTTTCTCTCTTCTTCCTCTCTCTCTCTCTCGCTCTTCCTATCTCTCTTTATCTTCTTCCTCTCTCTCTCGCTCTTCCTCTCTCACTCTTTCTTCTCTCTCTCTCTCTCTCTCTTCTTCCTCTCTCTCTCTCTTTCTTCTTCCTCTCACTCTTTCTTCTCTCTCTCTCTCTTCTTCCTCTCTCTCTCTCTCTTTCTCTCTCTTTCTTCTTCCTATCTCTCTTTTGCTTTGCCTTCCTTTTCTATCCTATGATAGTTCTCTCTGAAGGAGAGTAGAAATTGAACTTTCGGCAGCCGCGTAACTCTAGCTTCCCTTATTTTGTCCTTTAGTCCTCACATTCAATGAGCGATGTTTCTGACAACGGGGGAAAAATTGCTGTTTTCTAGGTCGGA
The DNA here is from genome assembly GCA_963556195.1 of Sepiola atlantica. NCBI lineage: Eukaryota > Metazoa > Mollusca > Cephalopoda > Sepiida > Sepiolidae > Sepiola > Sepiola atlantica. Next base: position 46,754,838 of record OY744554.1, on the reverse strand, counting down.
ATCCATGCACCTAACGCTTATCGTTGGCTGGTTTTTCACCATGAAGTAGTATCTTTCTTTTGTTTAGCGCCTTACATCAAGTGGCTTCATGCTTTGTCTGCAGCGATTTTCATAAAAAAAAAGTTGTTTTTAATACCATTGTCGTGTGAAAAACCATTTTAAACGTCATCATCATCATCATCATCATCATCGTCATCATCATCATCATCATCGTCATCATCATCGTCATCATCGTCATATTCGGTTTAATGTCTGTTTTACATACTGGCATGTCTTGGACGTCTTTAAGAAATTCACTTCCAAATTAATCTATCTCTGTCCAGGTCTTTATTTATCCCTCTTTCTTTCAAATCCATCCTCATCATTTCCATGTTTTCTTTGGCCTTCCCTTGCCAACTGACCCCGTTGCCTCAACTGTCCTACATCTACTAACCGAAGCACTCTCATCCATTCTTTCATCATCATATTCGGTTTAACATCCATTTTACATGCTGGCATGTGTTGGACGACTTTTACAAATTGACTTCCAAACTAACCTATCTCTGGCCAGGTCTTTCTCTCAAGTCCATTTTTATAACTTCCTCCCATGTTTTACTTGGCCTTAACCTGTGAACTGACCCTGATGCCTCAACTGTTCTACATCTACTAACCCAAGAACTCTTATCCATTATTTCATCAGCATATTCGGTTTAAAGTCCTGGCATGGGTTGGACGGGTTTGAAAAGTTTCATCAATTTTCTTTGGAAATCATTTCCTGAGTTGAGGCAACATTTTTTATAGGCCGAATTCACTTCCTGACGCCAACCCAGTGTGGTGATACGGACCAGTATTGTATCGCGACACCATCTCTACGTGATTTGTTAAGATATACTAGCATTTTTACAAAACTTTTATGCCGGATTGATCCATTTTCTTTTTAAATGTTTGTACAAATCCCGCCCAAAAACCGACTAGCAGCAAATTCCCACCCCTTCACTATAGAAGTTAACCGATGCCGGAAAACTTTCTACTCTAAAAGCTTCTTTTCTCGAACTGCTTGTCTTTGGAATTCCCTCTCTGCTCCCCGTTTCCCCCGATTGTATCAACAAGTAGAAATTTAAATGTAATGCGAACAAAAATCTTGATACACAACTCCCTACTTAGAAGGCCCATTATTAATCTGGACCCTAATCACAGTAACCCCTTACGTCTCAGTGACAATATTATGCCCCCTTGTTTGGGGTTAAATAAAGTTTTAAAAAAATTTTTTTTTTTTTTTTATACCATCCTCCCAAGCATTACCTTCTCCAATTTTTTTTTAACCCCCTTGTTTGAGGTTAAATAAAGTTTTAAAAAAAAAATTTTTTTTTTTTATTTTATTTTTTTTTTAATTATTATACCATCCTCCCAGGCATTACCTCCTCCAATTTTTTTTTTAACCCCCTTGTTTGGGGTTAAATAAAGTTTTAAAAATTTTTTTATTATTTTTTTTTTTATTATTATATCATCCTCCCAAGCACTACCTCCTCCAATTTTTTTTTTTGGGGTGGGGGGGGGGGGGGGTAGTATAGTACCTGTTCTGTTATGATGAGATAATCTTCCCAGGTATTACCTCCTCATTTGGGGGAGATAGTGTAGTATCTGTTCGAGAAAATTACCCTCGATGGTTGCACTGGACTTATAGCCTAAAGTCGGCAACGGTCAAGAGACATTCTGAAGGGAATTCTACCTAGAGGTTGTAAGTTCAATCCCTGATGTAGGAACTTGTTTTTTTTTGGGGGGGGGGGAGTTTTTTTTTAAATAAATAAAATACAAAAATAAAACATAATATCAGCACAGATGTTACAAAGATACAAAGAGAACCCCTCCCTCCCCCGCACCCCACACACACAAACCTTGAATAAAGAAAGAAAAAAACACCCTAAAACGGTTCAACGAATGAAGAAAAAATAAATAGAAAAAAATAAATAAATTAATAAATAAACGCCACAAGCTGTCTGTCGTGTACAACAATGATGCCAGACAAGAATAGAGCAGTTAGGGTTAGGGTTAGGGCTATGTTCTGTCAAACGACCTGGTTGATTTAACTTAAGCATGACAGACTGGGAAAAAACTACTTCAAACTTAAGCATGACAGACTGGGAAAAAACTACTTCAAACTTAGGCATGACAGACTGGGGAAAAACTACTTCAAACTTAAGCATGACAGACTGGGAAAAAACTACTTCAAACTTAAGCATGACAGACTGGGAAAAAACTACTTCAAACTTAGGCATGACAGACTGGGGAAAAACTACTTCAAACTTAAGCATGACAGACTGGGAAAAAACTACTTCAAACTTAAGCATGACAGACTGGGAAAAAACTACTTACCACTTAAGCATGACAGACTGAGAAAAAACTACTTCAAACTTAAGCATGACAGACTGGGAAAAACTACTTCAAACTTAAGCATGACAGACTGGGAAAAAACTACTTCAAACTTAAGCATGACAGACTGGGAAAAAACTACTTCAAACTTAAGCATGACAGACTGGGAAAAAACTACTTCAAACTTAAGCATGACAGACTGGGAAAAACTACTTCAAACTTAAGCATGACAGACTGGGAAAAAACTACTTCAAACTTAAGCATGACAGACTGGGAAAAAACTACTTCAAACTTAAGCATGACAGACTGGGAAAAAACTACTTCAAACTTAGGCATGACAGACTGGGGAAAAACTACTTCAAACTTAAGCATGACAGACTGGGAAAAAACTACTTCAAACTTAAGCATGACAGACTGGGAAAAAACTACTTCAAACTTAAGCATGACAGACTGGGAAAAAACTACTTCAAACTTAAGCATGACAGACTGGGAAAAAACTACTTCAAACTTAAGCATGACAGACTGGGAAAAAACTACTTCAAACTTAAGCATGACAGACTGGGAAAAAACTACTTCAAACTTAAGCATGACAGACTAGCCAAAATGCTATTTCAAACTTAGGCAAAATGTGACAGCTTGGTGCATTAGTCTGTTTGTTTTGTTTTACGGCATATCAACCATTTTCGTGTTATTTAATGGCGAATCTGGTCATTTTGGTAAAAGTTTTTATGCTTCAAGTTCTTTATATCTTCAAATATTTATTCATGGTGTTTCGTTTGGTTGTTTTGTTTTACGGCATATCAACCCTTTTCAGGTTATTTAATGCCGAATCCGGTCATTTTGGTAAAAGTTTTTATGCTTCAAATTATTTATATCTTCAAATATTTATTCATGGTGTTTTGTTTGGTTGTTTTGTTTTACGGCATATCAACCCTTTTCAGGTTATTTAATGCCGAATCCGGTCATTTTGGTAAAAGTTTTTATGCTTCAAGTTCTTTATATCTTCAAATATTTATTCATGGTGTTTGGTTTGGTTGTTTTGTTTTACGGCATATCAACCCTTTTCGGGTTATTTAATGCCGACTCTGGTCATTTTGGTAAAAGTTTTTATGCTTCAAGTTCTTTATATCTTCAAATATTTATTCATGGTGTTTGGTTTGGTTGTTTTGTTTTACGGCATATCAACCATTTTCAGGTTATTTAATGCCGAATCCGGTCATTTTGGTAAAAGTTTTTATGCTTCAAATTATTTATATCTTCAAATATTTATTCATGGTGTTTGGTTTGGTTGTTTTGTTTTACGGCATATCAACCCTTTTCAGGTTATTTAATGCCGAATCCGGTCATTTTGGTAAAAGTTTTTATGCTTCAAGTTCTTTATATCTTCAAATATTTATTCATGGTGTTTGGTTTGGTTGTTTTGTTTTACGGCATATCAACCCTTTTCGGGTTATTTAATGCCGAATCTGGTCATTTTGGTAAAAGTTTTTATGCTTCAAGTTCTTTATATCTTCAAATATTTATTCATGGTGTTTGGTTTGGTTGTTTTGTTTTACGGCATATCAACCCTTTTCAGGTTATTTAATGCCGAATCCGGTCATTTTGGTAAAAGTTTTTATGCTTCAAATTATTTATATCTTCAAATATTTATTCATGGTGTTTGGTTTGGTTGTTTTGTTTTACGGCATATCAACCCTTTTCAGGTTATTTAATGCCGAATGCGTTCATTTTGGTAAAAGTTTTTATGCTTCAAGTTCTTTATTTCTTCAAATATTTATTCATGGTGTTTGGTTTGGTTGTTTTGTTTTACGGCATATCAACCCTTTTCAGGTTATTTAATGCCGAATCCGGTCATTTTGGTAAAAGTTTTTATGCTTCAAATTATTTATATCTTCAAATATTTATTCATGGTGTTTCGTTTGGTTGTTTTGTTTTACGGCATATCAACCCTTTTCAGGTTATTTAATGCCGAATCTGGTCATTTTGGTAAAAGTTTTTATGCTTCAAATTATTTATATCTTCAAATATTTATTCATGGTGTTTTGTTTGGTTGTTTTGTTTTACGACATATCAACCCTTTTCAGGTTATTTAATGCCGAATCCGGTCATTTTGGTAAAAGTTTTTATGTTTCAAATTATTTATATCTTCAAATATTTATTCATGGTGTTTTGTTTGGTTGTTTTGTTTTACGACATATCAACCCTTTTCAGGTTATTTAATGCCGAATCCGGTCATTTTGGTAAAAGGTTTTATGCTTCAAATTATTTATATCTTCAAATATTTATTCATGGTGTTTCGTTTGGTTGTTTTGTTTTACGGCATATCAACCCTTTTCAGGTTATTTAATGCCGAATCTGGTCATTTTGGTAAAAGTTTTTATGCTTCAAATTATTTATATCTTCAAATATTTATTCATGGTGTTTTGTTTGGTTGTTTTGTTTTACGACATATCAACCCTTTTCAGGTTATTTAATGGCGAATCCGGTCATTTTGGTAAAAGTTTTTATGCTTCAAATTATTTATATCTTCAAATATTTATTCATGGTGTTTCGTTTGGTTGTTTTGTTTTACGGCATATCAACCCTTTTCGGGTTATTTAATGCCGAATCAGGTCATTTTGGTAAAAGTTTTTATGCTTCAAATTATTTATATCTTCAAATATTTATTCATGGTGTTTGGTTTGGTTGTTTTGTTTTACGGCATATCAACCCTTTTCGGGTTATTTAATGCCGAATCAGGTCATTTTGGTAAAAGTTTTTATGCTTCAAATTATTTATATCTTCAAATATTTATTCATGGTGTTTGGTTTGGTTGTTTTGTAGAGGAAAAATGCTGTTTTTGTTTTTGGCTTTGTAGAACATGATTGAGTTTTGCAAATGGAAAAGGAAAAAAAAACAATAACATCAATATTTGGTGCATTTTTGGTCAGGAAGCCGGTCCGGTATCTTCAGACGGCCTGATCTGGTAGCACCAGGGCCTGGCAAAACATTCTGAACAACATGTATACATGTTCTCATAGTTCTAGGAGGTCCACCCTCCCAGGCCTTGCCTTCTCTCTGAGAAGAGGTTAGTTTAGTGTTGCTCAGGCATTTTTGTAGGCCAGAGTGCACTGTTCCCAGTGCGCTGGCTTTTCAAAACACGCGTGACGTAGTTAAAGCGAAATAAATTATTTGGGACAATTAAAAGAATTTCCAAAGCTTTTGATAATGTTTAACCATTCATTTATTTATCTTTTTATAATCGCTTATGTTTGAATTCATGTTTTGAAACATGACGTAAATCATAAATCTATGACGTCACGTCACAGCTATGATTAATCTTTTAAGATAATGTTTTAAGATCTATTTATAAGAAGATCTAAATAGCTCAGTTCGTAGAACATCAGACTGAAGATCCCAAGGTTTCGGTTTCGATTTCCGATCGTGGCATCCGATTTATTTGTTGGGAATTTATTATTTAGTATTAATGCAATATTTTCCATTTCTAAAAGAAGTTAAGATATTCGTTTAAAAAAATTGTGACTGACGGACAGACAGACACATAAACACAGAAAATGCGTGGACTAGCCAAAATATACGACCGTAGGGAGGATATTTTAGCTAGGCTGCTGCGTCTCTTCCTCTTTTGACTGAAGAGTTGCACAGTCAACCGAGCGGGTTCAGGGAATTGTTTAAGTGAGTTAATTTGAAAGACTTCCATATCCAGTGAGTTAGCTCAGTCAGTAACAACTAAAACTGTAAACCTCAGGTTTGCGGTTTCGATTCCCAGCGTCGGCGTCAAGTTTCTTTATTGTTTATTTATTTATGTAAAATTAGTTTAGAAAAATTTCTGCTGACAGAAAGACAAAAAATCTGTGTTATATTATAAGTGGACTAGTGAAAATAGACTCCCTAACGTTCGCCTATTTTTGCTAGGCTGCCGCATGAGACATTGATTTTCTTTGTTTCGGACCAAAAATATTTTTAGTAAAATAAAAAAATAAAAAAAGTATATATTTTTGTTTAAATATTTTTTGTTTAAAAAGGAAAAAAATAAAAATTTGGTCGAAATCCCCCCCCCCCTTAAAAAAAAAATCGAGCGCGAACGCAGACCTCACACTATATCGAAGAACCAGTTTTGATACGTAGCCTCGTTTTAAGATCATTCATTGCTAAGTAAAAAAAAAATGAAAAAAGCATTTCTTTAGCCGAAGTAGTTAAATCAGAATTGTTCTTTTAACTTGTCACGTTTGCTCAGTTGGTAGAGCGTCGGACAAATTCGTCCAAATTACCTTGTTGAGGCTAAGGTTGCGAGTTCAAATCACAAACTCGGTGTCGAAATTATTTATTGTTTATTTAGTTGTTAAGATGTGTCCTAATGTATTTCTTATGTTTCTGACTTACAAATTAAGTAAATAGTAAATCTTACGTTTACAAAAATTCTCCAGGACGGACAGACAGACAGAATGACAGACAGACAGACAGACAGAGAACCTCTCTGTTATATTATGAATGGTACAACAGGTGCATGGTATGTCACGTCTCAAAGACCTACCTGGTCGCAAGTGCCCTTTTTGAGTTTTCCTTCTCCTAGGTGAGTGGCCAACCAGGGCTTTGTGTAGACTTTCAAATCATGGTTTCGTTAAAACAGAAATCAGTAGAAAGAAACTTTTCAAATATTTACCTGAAAGAAAAAAAGAAAAAAGAAAAATTAAGAAAAAGAATTAAAAATAACAACGTTTTTTTTTTTTTTATATATATATATATAACAACGGTAGAGCAGAGAGTACCCACTAGACGATGCCCCAGAGCACCAACATCAGGGGACGCCACAAAAATGCTAGCGAATCTTGAATAAAATTTAGAATGAAGAGAAACCTTTGGTGGACAGTGTGGTGGAAGATCTGGTCAGGGTTTAGAAGGAAGTCTCGGTAGATTTTTAATTTTATTCGTTAAATAAATATTTTAAGAAATTAAGAATTTGAATGGATTTGTCGATCAAGGAGGTATGGAAGTGAAACCTGGCCAGTAAAGTAAGTAAAATCATATGAACCAATAACAATGGAAAGTGGAATCCCGAAGTTTGCTGCGATCTGACACTAATTCAGTCCATCTCTGAAACTCTGCCGCTTCTTTGGCCGGTGTTATGCTAGTAAGTAAATGTGTATGAAACAGAATGGTACTACCAATTTGATTCCGTTGTCGGCAGTCTTGCAGGAGGGACCACGTAATGGTATGACCAATTTGATTCCGTTGTCGGCAGTCTTGCAGGAGGGACCACGTAATGGTTGCCAACATCCCTAAGTGAAAGTGATTCTATGGAATCGACTGGATTCGAACTTGGTACACCCAGGTCGTCAGTCCGGGTCGTTATCCACTTAACCACCGTCACCTCCAGTGAAGATTGAGGACATGCGTTGCATGGGGATGAATGGCATTAGAATGATATAATGGATGTGTAATGTGAGTCTTAAAGACAAGCTTAGATCTGATGACCTCAGAGGAAGATAAAATCCGGACAGTAAAGGGAAATGCGTGCAGAACAGGAGACTTTGATGGTATAGCCACATTGAAAGAATGGATGAGAGTTCTTGGGTTAGATCAGTTGGGGTAGCAGGTTTCAGTTGGTTAGGTTTGGTATGGTTTGGTAGTTTTGTTTTACGGCATATCAACCCTTTTTGGGTTATTTAATGCCGAATCTGGTCATTATAGTAAAAGTTTTTATGCTTCAAGTTCTTTATATCTTCAAATGTTTAATCATCGTTTTTGGTTTGGTAGTTTTGTTTTACGGCATATCAACCCTTTTTGGGTTATTTAATGCCGAATCTGGTCATTATAGTGAAAGTTTTTATGCTTCAAGTTCTTTATATCTTCAAATGTTTAATCATCGTTTTTGGTTTGGTAGTTTTGTTTTACGGCATATCAACCCTTTTTGGGTTATTTAATGCCGAATCTGGTCATTATAGTAAAAGATTTATGCTTCAAGTTCTAAAAATAAAATAAAAAAGGGGGAGGGAGAAAGGGAGAGGGGCTGTTGTTTTTGTTTTTGGTTTTGTAGAACATAATTAAGTTTTACAAAAAAAAAAAAAAAAAAAAAAAAAAAAAAAAACGTCAATGTAGGTGAATTTCGTCTCAGGGAGCCACAGGGCAGCCTGATCTGGTATCACCAGAGTTGGTTAGGGGAAGGCCAAGGAAAACATGGGAGGAAGCCGTAAGGATGGATTTGAGAGCAAATGGGATAAATAAAGAGCTGGCCAGAGATAGGTTAGTTTGGAAGTCAATTTCTTAACGAAAGAAGCACTTCGTCAACATCACGAAGAATAAGCCGATCGTACTGGGACCAATCCCATATGAATTTGTCGCATAAAAACAATCTCAAAAATATATTTCAACAATTAATGTGTTCTTGGGTTAGTAGATATAGAACAGTTGAAGTAGCAGGGTCAGTTCACGGTGGTGGTGGTGGTGGGGCGAGTTTTATATTAAACTTTCATAGCAAACTGACTCCTTCCACACACACACACACACACACACACACACAAAGTTTGAATTACCTACTAGACACTATCCTCGAGT
>OY744554.1:46730934-46738434 GCA_963556195.1 Sepiola atlantica | reverse complement strand
ACACCCACAAACATCTTTAGGTATTCCTAATTTGCATATTTATTTTTTTAAACACGTTCTAATTAATATTCTGTAATATTCATTTGTAATTTGCATTGTCATATTTTCTTATATATGTAATAGTTTCGGCGATAGTAAAACGTCTGATACCGCTGTGATGAAGAGAACAGATCTATAAAAATACTGTTTTTATGACTGGTCATTTCTTAATGATAAGGGGTCCCGACTGCTGACCAAGAGGTTGGGTCTCGAATCTCAACTTGAAGAACTCACTTGTTTAGCCACACTGAACAGCTAGAAAAACATGTGTCTATGGGTGATATATATATATATATAGCACTAGATAAAGTGAAAGAATAAAATAAGGTGCGAATCAAATTTTATTAGAATTCAAAGTTCAAGCAAAGTCCTTAACTCATGAGTTTTCAAAGAAAATCTTCTCCTCAGAGGACCATTACCGCAATGACATTACTGCAGGTAATAAAATTAAACTTTGAAAATATAAAAAAAATGTTTACATAAAAATACATAAAAGTACATAAAACATCAAATATATCGGCCCAAAACATACTTTTTTGCTAAACTTATACAGTTCATCCAAGTCATAAAGTTTAAAACAGTTTCAAGAAAGATATCAAAGAGGTTGATTAAAAAACAATCCAGGTGGTGAATGGTATTCCAAAAACGAAAAAGTTATCCAGGCGGGAAATTTGTTTGCTATCGATGCAGTAGATGACAGTGAAAAGTGTATCCAAGGTGTATGCAAATTAATAAAACGATAGAAAAAAACAAATCATATGAAAAGTTCAGAAAAAAAAAAAAAAATATATATATATATATATATATATATATATATATAACTTCTTTGTAATATAGCAGGAAAAATCCCAGCAGAGCGATTAATTAAGAATTAAAGTTAAAAATTAACATTTAAGAGCATACTATTTATTTTGGTGCAGAAAAATTAGTACAACATTCGTACCGTCGGTTTCAAGCACGGAATGGACTTAGCCATCCGGCTCTCTTCAGCTTTGAAACAGATGACAACAGAAGCTGAAGAGAGCCGGATGACTAAGTCCTTCCGCGCTTGAAACCGACGGTACGAATGTTGTACTAATTTTTCTGTACCAAAATAAATATATATATATATATATATATATATATATCTATATATATATATATATATATATATATATATATATATATACAAGAGAGAGAAAGAGAGAGAAAGAGAAAGAAAGATTGGTTGCATTCTAACTTCATTGTAATCAGAAACAATTTGAATAATATAATAAGGGATGTATAAGTTATGAAAATATATTTATGGCAATTAAGCTACATAGAGGCTTCCGCGTTTCATCCCCGGGGGGGATGGGAATCTTCAGGCTAAAATGCATGGAGTTTGTGTTGCCGGGTGTTTTTATACATACGGGTGGTTTTTAGTCTGGCTAGTTAACCAATCATTAGCCAATCGTTGGGCTTCTCACAAACAAAGGTTCGGCTGATTTCACTTCCCATTTCCTATTCTATTGTTTTGTTTTCTATAGGGTGACCCATCCCTGTTTCTTTGTTGTGTCTTTGCTGTATACACCTTGGCAAACTGAAGGAAGTTAAGAAAAAAAAAAATCTCACAGTGATTTTGTTTCAATTTTTTTTTAACATAGTTCACCCCAAACAAGGCAGGGCGCCACTGTAGACGTAAGGGGCTACTGAGAAGAAAGAAAAGGGGAGAACGTGGGGTGGGGGGGGGTGGCATTGGGTCAACCTAAATTGGGATCTGCGCAGCGAGATGTCTGTTTACATTAGTTTTAAATTTCTGCATGTCAGTACTGTCGGGGAAACAGGGGCCACAAGCTCTTTACTTGTCGTTCGAATATGAATTTTCAAAACTGAACTGAATCAAGACTTTATGATGAACTCAGTATCATTTAAGATAGAGCTTATCTTAACACTCCACTACATTTCCAATCCAATCTTTGGTTGTGTCTTAATAGATTCCTCAACAGGTTTATATATATTTGGTCTTCAAATACCGCTTAATCACGGTGACACACCGATTCTCGTTAGATCACCGAAGTTAAGCAACGTTGTGTCTGGCCAGTACTAGATGGGTGACCCTTTGGGCGCTCTCCGTCCTTCACTCATCCTTGCCACTGGAATCAAGCAGTGCCGATCCATGAGAGGTGTGGTTGGAGATTGTGCAACCCTTGCTTCACAATTACAGAGAGTATCCATTGTCTCTTAAGACTATATAACGACTATAAAAATAAAGTTTCGGAATTTTTGAGATGAGGGTTGATAATTTGTAGAATTTGGTATATTCGGACTACTGTTCTCATCTTGGGTGTTTTTATCACAACGTTTCGGCCGATGTAACCTACGACATTCTTCAGGTGTACCCTGTCGAACTCGGGAATCTGGACGGAATTTCGAATGGACCCGTTTATTAAATCCACGGGGGTAGCATTCTCTCGTATCAAAATTGTCGTCTGGTACAAATCGGCTCGTCAACTCTCGGGCGTTTGCGTAGGACAGTCGAACGCTTCAGAGTCGAACCTCACGAAAACTGGTTCAGGATCGATATCAGTACCAAATTTACATATTGGTGAACGGGGACGGTGGCGCTGGTGCTCACGACCTGGGCGTGCCAGGTTCGAATCCAGCCAGTTCCATGCCACCACTTTCACTTATGAATGCTGACAACCTTCATGTGGTCCCTCCCGTGAGTACCTGATTCTAGAAAGAAAAAGAAAAAAGAAAAAAATGCCGTACCATACGGAGTTACGTTTTATCGTTTGAGGTAATCGAAATTTTGTCTACAAATATTTTGCACAATAATTCTGTTCATTTTGTTTTTTTTGTTTTTTGACTGCACCTTTTTTTATGAAAAGGTGAAACACATTCTTTGTTTCCTTGACAACCAGGAAATCCGGTTTGCTTAACTATTCTACACAATCACACAGAGTTTGAATTACCTACTAGACACCATCCTCAAGTGTCTTCAGTCTATCTGTACACACGTTTATCAGGTGTATGCGCGTATATAGATGGATTTATTTGTATATATATATATATATATATATATATATATATCATAATATAAAATTAAGTAATAAAATAAGGTGCGAATCAAATTTTAGGTTTTCCCGATTGGATAACTTTTTCGGTTTTGGACTACCATTCACCACTTGGACCACTTTGCAATCAACATCTTGGGTGTCTCTCCTGAATATGTTTTAAATTTTAAATTGTATGACTTGGATGAACTGTATAGCGTTAACAAAAAAGTATGTTTTGGGCTGATATATTTGATGTTTTATATACTTTTATGTATTTTTATATATTTTCAAAGTTTAATTTTATTATCTGCAGTAATGTCATTGCGGTAATGGTCCTCTGAGGAGAAGAATTATCTTTGAAAACTCATGAGTTAAGGACTTAAGAATACTTTGCTTGAACTTTGAATTCTAATAAAATTTGATTCGCACCTTATTTTATTACTTCATTTTATATTATGCTATTAATGCTCTATCCAGTATATTGAGCTTCAGTTTTATCCGGATGTTTCACTAATTAAAGATATTAGTTGACGCTTATATCTTTTGTTAGATTAACTTTATATATATATATATATATGAAGAGTTCGAATGCAAAACGCGATAAACGCCATTTTCAAATTCACAAAACCGTTTCTACAAAAAGTGTTGCATTTCAACACTCAACGATACCCCAAAACTATGTGTTACATAATATGATACCGAAATAATTTATCTTTGATCTCAATTAAAATCAGTTTTCATTCGAAGTCTAGATTATATATATATTAGTGTTTTTATTGTTTAGGGTATCAAATTAAAAGAATTGGATTTATTGCGTTTTGCGTTCGAACTTTTCATATATATATATATATATAATAAATATTTGTTTTGTTTATTATCTATGTATGTATACGTTTCGTCCTTAATAATCGGGACTCATCAGCATAGAGATATGACTATTCACTACCGGTCATGCGATTCGAAACCCCGGATCACGAGTATTTTGCAACTCAAATCCGACGCCTTAACCACTCGGCCAATTTTGAACAGCGAATAAACGGTGATAATTTTAACACTTTACGGCGGCTTAACATCTAGAGCGTTCTACTTTTTTTTACTGAAAGGAACGATGCATTTAAAGCTAGTGACGTCATGCTGTGTTAATACTACACTTACAGGGCTCTACTAGACGGGTTTTTCTAGGAACTACAAATAATATATATAGTAAGCTATGAAAATATATCTATGGCAATTAAGCTACACAGAGGCTCCCGTGTTTCATCCCCGGGGGGAATCTTCAGGCTAAAATGCATTTTAGCCTGAAGATTCCTCCCGGGAATGAAATGCGGGAGCCTCTCTGTAGCTTAATTGCCATAAATATATTTTCATAGCTTACTACCTAGCTCTACTTATGTATCGAGCACTGTTGAAGTAAATACTGAAAATTGATACATAAAAAATTATATCTCCTTATAATATTCTATGTGGATACATGAAATAGTAATATATATATATATAGAGAGAGAGAGAGATAGAAGAAAAAAGAGTGATAAATATGCGACGATTGTCCAAATTTATTTCAAATTTCAATTGTTCAATGCAAGGTTGTCAGTAATAAACTAGTGTTTATTTTTCTTTCCTTAAGCCAAGGCTTTTCAAAGATCGAAATCTTATCATCAGAGGAGAAATACATATATATATATATATATATATTACTAAAGTCAGGTTCATTTTATTCCAATAACCATGAAAAGGCACAGCATGGGATAAAAAATGAGGGGGGGGGGTCAAAGTTCCCCAAAGAGATTCAATGTTTTAAGGAATTCCTTCTGTCAGGAAGGTTTTCGAATGACGATAGAGACAGATTCCAAAATGTTCAAAGCAGGAACAAAAATTGAGATCGTCCCATCAGTAGTGGACACCAAACCAACCCGGACGCCATTGTTCATTTTATTTAAAACAGAGAAGAACAGTCTCGGAAACATGTTATTTTTTTATATGTATAAGAGATAGATGGGGGGGGGGGGCAGATAGATAGATAGATAGATAGATAGATAGATAGATAGATAGATAGATAGATAGATAGATAGATAGATAGAGAGGGGGAGAGGAGAGGGAGAGAGAGACAGATAGGAAGAGACAAAGAGAGAGTGGGAGAGAGGGGGGGGGGTAAAGAGAGGGAGAGGGGGGGAGAGGGGGGCAGATAGAGAGAGAGAGAGAGATAGAGAGGGGGGAGAGGAGAGAGAGACAGAAAGGAAGAGACAAAGAGAGAGGGGGGAGAGAGAGAGAGGGAGAGAGGGGGGAGAGAAAGGGGAGGGTAGATAGATAGATAGATAGATAGATAGATAGATAGATAGATAGCCAGAGAGTCTGTATCGCTACATCGACCACACCGTGCATGCTGCCTCTCCCCCATTGAGAAGAGCCGCTGGACATGTCGTCTCTTCTTGAAATCTCGCCGGCTAAGAGAGTTAGCGAGTCCCCGGCCGAACGTCACGTGGGTTCATCGACTTCTAGCGGGGAGTCACCTCCAACCTTTAAGGCGGCACTCAAACTTTTAAACTTTTAACACGGCCCTCATCGTATAACAAGGAGAATCGCTATTAAATACGGACTAAGTTCATTTCAGAAAATAAAGAAATAAACTTGTGTAGCAGTCCATGAGTCACCACTTATCGAGGCCAAAAGCCACTCGAGGATAAGGGTTAATGAGATGGATGGATTGTCGGTTGAATGATGAAGAATATTATGAGAGGATTTTTTATACTAATGAGCCACCACTTATCAAGGCCAAAAGCCACTCGAGCATAAGGGTTAATGAGATGGATAGATTGTAAATGATGAATGGAATGGAGAAAATTTGATTTTTATGACAATTATTTGTTGACACTATCATGCTTCCACCGTTGGGTTAGGGTTTAGGGTTAGGGTTTTGGGATAGAGTTTAGGATTAGGGGTTAGAGTTAGGGGTTAGGGTTTAGGGTTTAGGTTAGGGTGTTGCGATAGGTTTAGGGTTAGGGTTTAGGGTTAGGGTTTAGGGTTAGGGTAAGGTTAGACTTTGCACCCGGGGGGGGGGGGAACTCTTATCAACCTTTGGGTAGTCAGTCTTAAGCACTTAGAGGACTCCTAGGGGGTGGGTTATCTTGATTGTTATTGAAAATATTTACTCGATTGTCGTCTCTTGCGTCAGGCTTTATCTCTTCTTCCGGCATTATTAGAACCACTCGACCAGAAATGTGGAGAATGCCGCAGGTTGGGGTAAATTATTTAAAATAAAGAAAGTTTAAAATGTCATGACGTGTTATCTTGAACTTTCAACTCATTTTGGTTATCTGTGTGTGTGTATGTGTGTGTGTTAGTGTGTATGCGTGTGTATGTGTGTGTATGTGTGTGTGTGTGTGTGTGTGTGTGTGTTTAGGTGTATGCGTGTGTTTAGGTGTTTTTTTTATCATTTTAATTCAGTTTATCTAAAGAGATCAAGGGGCCCCCTCTTGAGGCTAACACTTGATTTCCCTATGAGTAAAATTTATATCCGAGGGCTCTCTTAAGGATAGATGTTGTCCCTTTTAGGGCTGCTATCTGTACTTCCCTACAGTTTGGTCTTCCGGGGATTGTGTCTAAGTATTTTCTTAGGTTTTTTTTCATTAAACCAGTTGTCGAGGGACCATGTTATTTTTTAAGTCATTTTTGAGGTCTTGGTATTTAGTTATTTTTTTTGCGTTCGGCTCTATTGAAGCTATAGTCGTTTTGGGACGGTTACGTCAATGATGAGAGCAGTCCTTTCTGGATTGTTCCAGATGACAATGTCTGGTTTGATGGCCTTGTCTTTTATGTATCTGCCCATCTGTATGTCTTTATCATAGAACACTGTCACTTTTCCATTCGATGTTATGGGTGGGGGTTCATGTTCCCAGATGTTCAGTGATCTTTCAAGCTGCAGCTCTCCGCAGATCTTCCAATGTAGGTATTTACATACTTTGTTGTGGCGGCCATCAGCCAAAAGGATCTTGCATCCAGACATTAGGTGGCACTTTTCCATTCAGTGTTGTTTGTGTGTATGTAGGTGTGTGTGATTAGGTGGTTGTGTGTGTGTGTGTTTGTTTAGGTGTAGGTGTAGGTGTGTGTTTATGTGTAGGTGTGTGTGTATGTCTATGTGTGTGTTTAGGTGTATGTGTATGTATATGTGTGTGTGTTAGGTGTATGTGTGTGTTTAAGTGTATGTGTAGTTGTGTGTTTAGGTGTATGTGTATGTATATGCGTGTGTGTGGGTTAGGTGTATGTGTGTGTTTAGGTGTATGTGTGTGTTTAGGTGTATGTGTAGTTGTGTGTTTAGGTGTATGCGTGTGTATGTGTGTGTTTAGATGTATGTATGTGTTTAGGTGTAGGTGTATGTGTGTGGGTGTGTGTGTGTTTAGGTGTATGTGTAGGTGTGTGTGTATATGTTGAGGTGTGTGTGTGTGTT
>OY744554.1:46718434-46723434 GCA_963556195.1 Sepiola atlantica | reverse complement strand
TTTCCCCGACTGTACCGAAATGCAGAAATTTAAAACTAATGTGAACAAGCATCTCGCTGCACAGCTCCTAATTTAGGATGACCTCCTAAACTTTCACCCTAATTCTCAGTAGCCCCTTACGTCTACAGTGGCAGCTTGCTTTGTTTGGAGTGAACTATGTTTTAAAAAAAAAAAAAGAGTATGGGTGGGTAATGTGGGCTATATTATGAAATAAAAAAAAAGGCACAACTCCTTTACATCCCTGATTAAGCGTAGCACACTGACGGATGCATCCCAAATGAGGCGCATCCATTCAATTAGCATGTTGAGAGATGAAAACCGAAACGCGACCGACCAACAGCGCCTCTTGTAGAGACGCATAGAAACCATAAAATGGCTGACATGCAACTTATAAGAATTAAAAAAAGAAACGGTCGATGAGCTAAGCACCGTGATCCAAAGATGGAATCCGACAGAAACTGTCGGTAGCTTTGCACGTTATCTTTCGACAAGGCAACAAAATTCTTTCAACTACTTGCATGGCTGTCAAAGAATCTCCGCTCTAATATACGCAGTAAATCAGTAATTGGAAACGCGTCGGAAAGTGATCGCCCTAACGCAACCGAAGCCGATATCAATCCACCTCAAAAAGTAAATCCAATGCTTCTTCATAAACACCGCCATGAAGTGAAGAAAAAAAACAAAAACTGCCTCGTTATGGTTTAAATCATCGGACAATTTTTAACGCGGGTACTCGAATAGGCGCATTATTCCCACATCTGGGCTGGTACTCCAACCACTAGCCTCTCCCTTGTGCCTGGTGCTCCAACCACTAGTCTCCCGTTGCTAAAAAGAGATCCTCACCTTATAGATCCCTCCGCCTGCCGCATCACTGCAATGTTGCTTGTTTTACAAGTACTTCCACAGAACATACTGCACTTGTACCCCCTCCCAGCAAAATCCCACCCCTTCACTGTAGAGGTCTCTAGATGCAGGAAGATCTTTTTTTTTATTCCAATGGCTTCTTTTCTTGTCCTTGGAATTCCCTTCCTGCTCCATGTTCCATCCCCCCCCACCACCACCGACGTAAATCCAACGCTTCTTCATAATCTACTGGTTGGACCCGTCTCAGCATTGCCTGGAAAACAGTGAGTAATCCTAGAAACTACTGCTCCCAGCCCTGAACCCCATATTCCTTTTTTTTAATGTATAAAAAAAAAAAAAAAAAAAAAATAGAAAATCTTTTACTTACATCCAAAACCACAGATGTGAATATTATTTATCAAATCAACCAATGAGAATACAGATAATTCCTGCAATAATCAGTCGTTCGGTTTCTCCTAGGTTGTGAGTTTGAGCCTCACTAGTAACCTAGGATTTCGACATTTCCTTAGTTTTCAAACTACACGCCAGGCAAATATGGACCCTTTTATTGGCGTTGAGAAAGCAAGTCGGGTACTTCCACTGCTCAATCCAAGTTCAGGCTCATCATGTCCACTACACTCCCCCCTGATTACCTGATCACACAAAATGACAATACAATAACCAGTCGTTCTGTTTCTCATCGGTCGTGAGTTAAATCTCCACTAGCAACATATTTTTTTAATTTCTTTATTTTTCAAACTATACGCCAGGCAAAGATGGGCCCTTTTATGGCGGGGAGAAGGCAAGTTAGGGCCACTTCCACTGTTTGATCCCGGTTCAAGCTTATCACGTCCGCCACACATACAAAACACGAAAGAAAGCGAACTTTCGTTTAATAATAGAAATGATTATATCTATAGAAGATTTTATATTTCACAAAAGTTTCGCGAAACCCACTTAAAATTCTAATTTGAATATATTTTTTCGCTTTACAAAAAATTAACGTCTTTTTACATGGCCTGTTGCACTTTGCTGATTTTTCTTTTAGCCAATAAAATTGATTGATGTATAAGAGATTTTATATTTCGCAGAACCCACTTATACAGCTAATATGAAATAGTTATGCGTATTTCTTACAATTTATGAAAATGAAGACATTCAGATAATTCTTCAGGATACTGGCGCTACCAGATCAGGCTGTCTGAAGATGTCGGCTTCCTGGCATAAAATGCACCAAACATTGATGTTTGATTGTTTTCTCTTTGCAAAACTCCATCACGTTCTGCAAAATCCAAAACAAAACAAAAAATAATTTCCCTCCTTCCCCTCTTTCACTCATCTCATTCTGCCCAGCTTAAGGACATCGGATATATATATATGTGTATATATATATATATATATATAATTTTTTTTTTTAAATAAATATTTTATTATTACCTACAGACGCCAGTGTTTCATGCTTATGCCTGGTGCTATCAGATCAGGCTGTCTGAAGATATCGGTTTCCTGGCCCAAAATGCACCAAACATTGATGTGTTAGTGTTTTATTTTCTATTTGCAAAACTCAATCATGTTCTGCAAAGCCAAAAACAAAATACAACAATTTCCCTTTCTTCCCCTACTTCCCTCCATCCCTCCTTTCCCCAAAACTTTTACCGTAAATACTTGAACATATAAAGAACTTGAAGCATAAAAACTTTTGCCAATTAATTTTTCTTCGAGTTATATTGATTTTATTAGAGGCTTTTTTTCGTAAATTATAAAGACTATATTAAAAAAAGATTTTTGGACACTTCTTTAGTTTAGCTGCGAATCAGAAATCAAAATTGAAGAGTTCCATTTCACTTAACCCAATCAACCGGAAGTGGCTTTGACTTTGAATTTTTTTATCCAAACATGGCGCTTAATGACCTCAATCTGCGAGATATTGGTAATTTAGCCAGCGAGCAACCCCCCCACCCCCCCACAAAAAACTATTGACTTTTTGCAGGCACACAGACTTATTTCTTCCAGCGAGACATAGTTTAAATTATATAAAAGAAAAAAAAAAATCACTGTTTACTGTTTTTAGAAAGTTTTAAATTATACAAAAAAAAAAAAATCACGATGATTTTAACGTTAAGCGGATACTTAAAAAAAACAAACCGAGGAATATCTGTTTGATGTCACGGGTTGAATATATCTTATATATATGATATATATATCAAAAATCACGTAAATTAATCAAGTAGTTTTTATTTTAGAAAAGAAAATTAAATTTGGTAAATTTATAGAAGTGCACCTTTCGTATTTCGACCCCTAAAAAAAAGTATCTACTTTTTGGTCAAATTACATGTAAACAGCCATAACAAATATCCGCTATGAAAAAAAAATTATGAAAATTTTTATTATTTTAGATTTTAGGAGGGGGGGGTCACTTTCCTATATAAGTTATACGTAAAGTGAGCACCCATTTCTTGGCCACCGAATTTCACCTCTCGTGTTTCGACCCCTAAAAAAAAAGTTTCTACTTTTTTTTGGCAAATTACATGTAAACAACCATCCATAACAAATATCCGCTATGAAAAAAAAAAATGAAATTTTTTATTATTTTAGATGTTAGGAGGGGTGGGGGATCACTTTCCTATATAAGTTATACGTAAAGTGAGCACGCATTTGTTGGCCACCGAATCTCACCACTCGTATTTCGACCGGATATTTGTTGAGGCTGTTTACATGTAATTTGTCCAAAAAAGTAGAAACTTTTTTTTTTAGGGGTCGAAATACGAGTGGTGAGATTCGGTGGCCAACAAATGCGTGCTCACTTTACGTATAACTTATATAGGAAAGTGATCCCCCACCCCTCCTAACATCTAAAATGGCTGTTTACATGTAACTTGCCCCCAAAAGTAGAAAATTTTTTTTTAGGGGTCGAAATACGAGAGGTGAGATTCGGTGGCCAACAAATGCGTGCTCACTTTACGTATAACTTATTATAGGAAAGTTACCCCCCCCCCCCTCCTAAAATCTAAAATAATAAAAATTTTCATAATTTTTTTTCATAGCGGATATTTGTTGAGGCTGTTTATATGTAATTTGCCCAAAAAAGTAGAAACTTTTTTTTTTAGGGGTCGAAATACGAAAGGTGCACTTCTATAAATTTACCTTAAATTTTAGCGATTAACGAATAACGTTGAAATACGGCCACTATTCAGGCTAATTACGAATTTCGGTTACCTCCTTTGAATAAGCCGTAATGGAAGACGTATTTCCACGTTATTCGTTATTCGATGAAATTAGGTTTTTTTTTTAACAAACAAGGCAATACCGTCACTGTAAACGTAAGGAGCTACTGAGAAAAAAGGGTGAGAGTTTTTTTTTTTTTGGGGGGGGGGTCAACTTAAATTGGGAGCTGTGCAGCGAGATGTCTGTTTACATTAGTTTTAAATTTCTGTATGTCAGTACTGTCAGGAAAACAGGGAGCAGGGAGGGAACTACTTGATTAATTTACGTGATTTTTTTGGCATAGGATATATTCAGCCCGTGACAGGTACGTACATCAAAAAGATATTCCTCAGTTTGTTTATTTATTTTAGCACATAAATTGATCAAGTAGTTTTTTTTTTTATATAAAATAAAATTTTAGCCATGTACGAAGAAGACAGCCATTTTGAAAGTTTTAAAAGGGGGATTAACAGTTTTAAAAGGGGGATAAAAAAATGGGAAAAGTTAAATGTATCTCATTTTGTCTTCTATAGTACGTCTGTGTTATCTTTCAGAAATTGTTGTTGTTTTTTTAATTGTTTTTCATTTTTTTTAAATGGGAAAAGTTAAATGTATCTCTCGACGTCACGTGATCAAATGGAGCGAGTTATGAAGTTACGGTTATCTCCCTTTTAAAACTTTCAAAATGGCTGTCCTCTTCGTACATGGCTCAAATTTTATTTTATTTTATATAAAAAAACTACTTGATTAATTTACGTGATTTTTGGTATACGATATATTCAGTCCGTGACAGGTACGTACATCAAACAGATATTCCTCAGTTTTTTTTATTTAAAGGGAAAGAAATGAGAGAGAAAGAGAAACAAGAGAGAGGGGGGGAGAGAGAAAAAGGTAGAGAGAGAGAGAGAGAGAGAAAGAGAGAGAGAGAGAGAAAGAGAGAGAGAGAGAAAGAG
>OY744554.1:46705955-46718234 GCA_963556195.1 Sepiola atlantica | reverse complement strand
ATTTCTTCCAGCGAGAGATAGTTTTAAATTATACAAAAAAAAAAAAAAAAAAAATCACTGACTGTTTTTAGAAAGTTTTAAATTATACAAAAGAAAAAAAAAAAAAAAAATCACTGACTGTTTTTAGAAAGTTTTAAATTATACAAAAGAAAAAAAAAGAAAAATCACTGTTGACTGTTTTTAGAAAGTTTTAAATTATACAAAAGAAAAAAAAAAAAAGAAAAAAATCACTGTTGACTGTTTTTAGAAAGTTTTAAATTATACAAAAGAAAAAAAAAAAAAGAAAAAAAATCACTGTTGACTGTTTTTAGAAAGTTTTAAATTATACAAAAGAAAAAAAAAAAAGAAAAAAATCACTGTTGACTGTTTTTAGAAAGTTTTAAATTATACGAAAAAAAAAAAAAAATCACTCTTGACTGTTTTTAGAAAGTTTTAAATTATACAAAAAAAAAAAATCACGATGATTTTAACGTTTAGCGGATACTTTAAATAAAACAAACTAAGCAATATCTGTTTGATGTACGTATCTGTCACGGATTGAATAAATCCTATACCAAAAAAACACGTAAATTAATCGAGTAGTTTTTATTTTTATAAAAGAAAATTAAATTTTAGCGATTAACGAATAACGTTGAAATACGGCCACCATTAAGGCATATTACGAATTTCGGTTATCTCCCTTGAATAAGCCGTAATGGAAGACGTATTTCCACGTTATTCGTTATTCGATGAAATTAGTTTTTTTTTTTTAACAAACAAGGCAATACCGTCACTGTAGACGTAAGGGGCTACTGAGAAAAAGGTTTAGGGTTTTTTTTTGGGGGGGGGGGGTCAACTTAAATTGGGAGCTGTGCAGCGAGATGTCTGTTTACATTAGTTTTAAATTTCTGTATGTCAGTACCGTCAGGAAAACAGGGAGCCGGGAGGGAACTACTTGATTAATTTACGTGATTTTTTGGCATAGGATATATTCAGTCTGTGACAGATACGTACATCAAAAAGATATTCCTCAGTTTGTTTTATTTATTTTAGCACGTA
The DNA here is from genome assembly GCA_963556195.1 of Sepiola atlantica. Taxonomy (NCBI): domain Eukaryota; kingdom Metazoa; phylum Mollusca; class Cephalopoda; order Sepiida; family Sepiolidae; genus Sepiola; species Sepiola atlantica. The sequence goes on along the minus strand of OY744554.1, from coordinate 46,717,196 downwards.
AATTGATCAAGTAGTTTGTTTTTTTATATAAAATAAAATTTTAGCCATGTACGAAGAGGACAGCCATTTTGAAAGTTTTAAAAGGGGGATTAACAGTTTTAAAAGGGGGATAAAAAAAATGGGAAAAGTTAAATGTATCTCTCGACGTCACGTGATCAAATGGAGCGAGTTATGAAGTTACGGTTATCTCCCTTTTAAAACTTTCAAAATGGCTGTCCTCTTCGTACATGGCTCAAATTTTATTTTATTTTATATAAAAAAACTACTTAATTAATTTACGTGATTTTTGGTATAGGATATATTCAGCCCGTGACAGGTACGTACATCAAACAGATATTCCTCAGTTTGTTTTATTTAAAGGGAAAGAAATGAGAGAGAAAGAGAAACAAGAGAGAGGGGAGAGAGAGAAAAAGGTAGAGAGAGAGAGAGAGAGAAAGAGAGAGAGAGAAAGAGAGAGAGAGAGAACGAGAGAGAAAGAGAAAGAAAGAGAGAAAGAGAGAGGGAGAAAGAAAGAGAGAGAGAGAGAGAAAGCGAGAGAAAAAGAAAGACAGAGAGAGAGAGGGAGAGAGAGAAAAAGAGAGAGAGAAAGAGAGAGAGAGAGATAGAGAGAAAGAGAGAGAGAAAAAAAGAGAGAGAAAGAGAGAGAGAAAGAGAAAGAGAGACAGAGAAAGAGAGAGAAAGAGAGAGAAAGAGAGAGAGAAAGAGAAAGAGAGAGAAAAAGAAAGAGAGAGAGAGATAAAAAAAAAGAAAGAGAGAGAGAAAGAGAGAGAGAAAGAGAGAGAGAGAGATGGTAAAAAACGGAAATGAAAGGTTTCAGAGCACAATAATGGCTGACAGGAAAATACGGTATTAGCAAACACACTTTTTGTATTCGGATGAAAATGTCAAAACAACGTTGACAACCGGAGACGTTTAAACAGAAAGGCCTAATGCTTGATAAACGGGGGGGGGGGGGGGGATGGGGGGGTCAGAAAGTACTTTTACAATAGCATTCTTATTACTCCTAATTCTGGAAAGCAAATTTCAAAAACTGCATCTATTAGCCAATTAAATCGTTCTTTTTGTACCAATGCGTCAGCGCTTATCAAGACCCAAAAGCCACTCGAGGATAAGGGTCGATGAGTTTGTCAAGTGGCCGGTGACGACAGCAAAGTGTAGTATCTGTTCCGATGGATGCTACACCCTATATTGATTTACTCCTCTCCAGGAGGAGTTTTTATCTTACTCCCACAAGTAAGATGTGACCCAAGGTCGAGTCGGGAAAGTGGGGTTTAAAAATTGCCTGGGCAGCCCCGTCGGCATTCCCCGGTAGGGGCGCCTCAGACAGTAAGCAATAAACTTACTCCTTCCCAAAGGGGGGAGGTCAAGCCTGGGAAGGTGGACCTCTAGAACTGCACAGGACAGACCCAAAGACCGGCATAAATCAAGCCCCAAAGGCCAAGACAATACCAGTCTATGTTGTGCAGTATCCATCGGAACAGATACTACACTTTGATCTACACCCTATAGACCGGTACCGTCTTGGCCTTCGGACCTTGATTTCGCCCGTCTGAGGTATTGTCCTGTGCAGTTCTAGGAGGTCCACCTTCCCAGGCTTTGTCTTCTCACCCTTTGAGAAGGGATAAAGTTTATTGTTAATCACCTGAGGCGCCCCCCCCCCTACCGGGGAATGCCGACGGGGCTGCCCAGATAATTTTTGTAGACCAGAGTGATCTTCCTCTAGGGCGCTGGCTTTTCAATCCCATTTCCTGACCTTGTGTCACATCTTTCCGATGTGCGAGGAAGATAAAATAAAATAAAATTAAAAAATACCTTAAGGATTGGAGACGATGGCGGAAACTGATCGGAAATTGATTATTTAAGAGGACGGCTCAACAAGAATTTGTTAACATTAGACTTGAAAACGACCATGTTGTAGTCAGCTGGGAAGTATCCTCACGGTATCGTGTTCCATAGACGGGTTATTCTTGGAAAGAAACTCTGCTCATTTTAAGTTCGGTTTAGCTCTAGGTACACAGAGAAAGCAAAGAAAATTATTGACCCTAACCCTCGGGACCTACCATTCACCCTAACCCTCGGGACCTAGCCTTCACCCTCAGGCCCTAGCCATCACCCTAACCCTCGGGACCTAGCCTTCACCCTAACCCTCGGGCCCTACCCTTCACCCTAACCCTCAAGACCTACCCTTCACCCTAACCCTCAAGACCTACCCTTCACCCTAACCCTCGGGCCCTACCATTCACCCTAACCCTCGGGCCCTACCCTTCACCCTAACCCTCAAGACCTACCCTTCACCCTAACCCTCGGGCCCTACCCTTCACCCTAACCCTCGGGACCTAGCCTTCACCCTAACCCTCGGGACCTAGCCTTCACCCTAACCCTCAGGCCCTACCATTCACCCTAACCCTCAGGACCTACCATTCACCCTAACCCGACGTTTACACAGTGATCTCATTTTGGCCTTCAAATGGCTATCATGACCTCTTTCAGAACCTACCATTCACCCTAACCCTAACCCTCAGAATCTACCATTGACTCCTGCACCAAAAAGAGGTCTGCTCTGGCATTATCAGAAACTGCTTCACATCCGATTTCGGCTGAACCGGATGCGGGACGCTTTCTCAATCAGGATCTTTGGACTTTAGGAATTGACTTGCAGAAGATGTAGTAAATGTGCCAACAGAAATTCAAGGCGAAATTGGACGGCACTTTTGTCCCTTCTTCGAACGGGGTCAAAATCCCAACAACACGTTAGCCGTATAAATATATTGTTTTGTAATTTTTTGTAAGTTATAGCTTCACAAAGTTCGGTACTTGAAATACTTGAAACCAAAATGTCAAATAATAAACATTTAATTCATAAGTTAGCGTAAACACGAGACAAAAAACTTTCGCATTTATTCATATAAATAAACATTAAACTTTTATTCATATAAATAAACATTAAACTTTTATTCATATAAATAAACATTAAACTTTTATTCATATAAATAAACATTAAACTTTTATTCATATAAATAAACATTAAACTTTTATTCATATAAATAAACATTAAACTTTTATTCATATAAATAAACATTAAACTTTTATTCATATAAATAAACATTAAACTTTTATTCATATAAATAAACATTAAACTTTTATTCATATAAATAAACATTAAACTTTTATTCATATAAATAGATAAATATTAACATTTTGGTAATTTTGATACAGACGTATTTATCTTTCAAATAAGAACGTAAAGAAATAAAAAGAAAGAAGAATTTAATTCGCCTGATAAATGGTGCACATGTGTGTCGGAGGAGCGGGAGGCTATTTTTAAAATTTTTTTTAACTTACAATTTTTTTTTATGAAAATCACTCCAGACAAGGCATAAAGCCACTTGATGTAAGGAGCTAACAAGAACGAAATATGATTATCGCAAAGACAGGAGATGCCTATTGGCCTTAGTCTTGAAAAGACCATGTTTATAGGTAGGAGGAAAACAGTCAGCAGGAAGAGAGTTCCACAAGTCTGCAGTTCTTAGAAAGAAGCTACTGGAATAGGAAGAATTAATATAACAAGGTATCAAAACAGCGAATTGATGGAGACCACTAGACCAACGAGTCAAACGAGCTGGAACAAAGGAAGCAGGGAATAAATCAGACAATTCTGAATAATACATGCCATAATAATATTTATAGAAAAGACTGAGACTAGCAACACCACGTCTGTGAGAGAGGGTGCAGAGAAGAAGAAAGGGTAGGGCCAATCGAATTACAGATACGTTTCTGCACCTTACCAAGAACCCTCAAATGGGACAGAGATTCACCAGCCCAAATATGACAACAGTACTTCATACATGGTCTGATTGTGGATTTGTAGAGATAGAGAATAGCCTCAGGTATGAGAAAGTGTTTGGATAGAGAGAACCGACTTTACGAGAAGCAGAAAGAACAATGGATCTAAGGTATGAACTTCAAGAAAGATTTCATGAGAAAGACCAAAAAGTTTCAGAGTTGATACTCAGGTAATCTTGATTAATTAGTGTCTAATGACTATGAATCAAATTTAATGCCAATCTGAAATATTTTAATTTTCAAATTATTATGGCCCCTAAAAACCTTTAAAATACTCGAAAGAAACAGAAATTTGGAGTATATTTATTAATTGATGTCTGATTAATATCTACTGCAAAAATTTCAGAAAATTCAGAGGTACCTAAATTTTGCAGAAAACTAAATCAAACTAAATATAGCCCACATGTGCACCCCTTACGCCTAGCAGCTGTGTTGCAAAATTCATAATGATCGGTTAATTAGTTTAGGAGTCAATCCTGTACCGAGATATATATAAACTTTCGTCGTCTATGACCGATCTGTTCATTCGTCATGATACCATCCTCCTAGACATTACCTCCTCCTTGGGGGAGGGAGGTTAGTATAATAATCCTGTATGATCTCTTTACAGTATGAGTATATATAGATTAATCCTAATCGATAAAGAACTGGGGTAGATTTAGTCAGATAATCCAGGGTATGCGGTAAGAGGGGGGGGGTGCAGAGAAGAGGGTTTTACAGACAGTGGGGTTGAGGGTTGATCATTGCCCCTTCCCACCTGCCCCAGAGAGAGAGAGAGAGAGAGAGAGAGAGAGAGAGAGATTAATAATTCTTTGTTTCTCAATCGTCGGTAATTTTATTTAATTATAGACTGCAAGTTTTGACTAAGATGAGAGGGAGAAAAAGAGAGGAGAGAGAAAAGGAAAAAGAGAGAAAGAGAGAGAAAAGGAAAAAGAGAGAAAGAGAGAGAAAAGGAAAAAGAGAGAAGGAGAGAGAAAAGGAAAAAGAGAGAAGGAGAGAGAAAAGGAAAAAGAGAGAAGGAGAGAGAAAAGGAAAAAGGGAGAAGGAGAGAGAAAAGGAAAAAGAGAGAGAACAAGTCATCGAGAGAAAGAGAGAAAAATAGAGCAAGAAATGAGAGAGAAAGAGAAAGAAGGAGGCAAAAAGAGAGCAAGGGAAGGTCAAAGAGAGTGGGAAGGTTATAAAAATGAAAGAAGAGAAAAAAAGGTGTTTCAAATATCCACAATATAATATTTCTAACCATTCATCTAATCATTCTATTTATCCACAATATAATATTTCTAACCATTCATCCAATCATTCTATTTTATCAACAATAAAATATTTCTAACCATACATCCAATTATTCCATTTATCCACAATAAAATATTTCTAACCATTCATCTAATCATTCAATTTTATCAACAATATAATATTTCTAACCATACATCCAATTATTCCATTTATCCACAATAAAATATTTCTAACCATTCATCTAATCATTCTATTTTATCAACAATATAATATTTCTAACCATTCATCCAATTATTCCATTTATCCACAATAAAATATTTCTAACCATTCATCTAATCATTCTATTTTATCAACAATATAATATTTCTAACCATTCATCCAATCATTCCATTTATCCACAATATAATATTTCTAACCATTCATCCAATCATTCTATTTTATCAACAATAAAATATTTCTAACCATACATCCAATCATTCTATTTATCAACAATATAATATTTCTAACCATTTATCTAATCATTCTATTTATCCACAATATAATATTTCTAAACATTCATCCAATCATTCTATTTATCCACAATATAATATTTCTAACCATTCATCTAATTATTCCATTTATCCATAATAAAATATTTCTAACCATTCATCTAATCATTCAATTTTATCAACAATATAATATTTCTAACCATTCATCTAATCATTCTATTTTATCAACAATAAAATATTTCTAACCATTCATCTAATCATTCTATTTTATCCAAAATATAATATTTCTAACCATTCATCTAATAATTCTATTTTATCAACAATAAAATATTTCTAACCATTCATCCAATCTTTCTATTTATCCACAATATAATATTTCTAACCATTTATCCAATCATTCCATTTATCAACAATGAAATATTTTTAACCATTCATCCAATTATTCAATTTTATCAACAATATAATATTTCTAACCATTCATCCCATCATTCCATTTTATCAACAATAAAATATTTCTCACCATTCATCCAATCATTCCATTTTATCAACAATATAATATTTCTAACCATTCATCCAATCATTCCATTTTATCAACAATAAAATATTTCTAACCATTCATCCAATCTTTCTATTTATCCACAATATAATATTTCTAACCATTCATCCAATCATTCCATTTTATCAACAATAAAATATTTCTCACCATTCATCCAATCATTCCATTTTATCAACAATATAATATTTCTAACCATTTATCCAATCATTCCATTTATCAACAATAAAATATTCCTAACCATTCATCCAATCATTCCATTTTATTAACAATATTTCTAACCATTCATCCAATTATTCAATTTTATCAACAATATAATATTTCTAACAATTCATCCAATCATTCCATTTTATCAACAATATAATATTTCTAACCATTCATCCAATTATTCCATTTTATCAACAATAAAATATTTCTAACCATTCATCCAATTATTCCATTTTATCAACAATATAATATTTCTAACCATTCATCCAATCATTCCATTTTATCAACAATATAATATTTCTCACCATTCATCCAATCATTCCATTTTATCCATAATAAAATATTTCTAACCATTCACCCAATCATTCCATTTTATCAACAATATAATATTTCTAACCATTCATCCAATCATTCTATTTCATCAACAATATAATATTTCTAACCATTCACCCAATCATTCCATTTTATCCACAATAAAATATTTTTAACTATTCATCCAATCATTCCATTTTATCAACAATATAATATTTCTAACCATTCATCTAATCATTCTATTCATCTATAATATAATATTTCTAACCATTCATCCAATCATTCCATTTTATCAACAATGAAATATTTTTAACTATTCATCCAATCATTCTATTTCATCAACAATATTATATTTCTAACCATTCACCCAATCATTCCATTTTATCCACAATAAAATATTTCTAACTATTCATCCAATCATTCCATTTTATCAACAATATAATATTTCTAACCATTCATCCAATCATTCCATTTTATCAACAATATAATATTTCTAACCATTCATCCAATCATTCCATTTTATCAACAATATAATATTTCTAACCATTCATCTAATCATTCTATTTATCAACAATATAATATTTCTAACCATTCATCCAATCATTCAATTTTATCAACAATAAAACAAACAAAATATGATTGCTTGCTTTACGTCTCCCACCAAAACAAAATCTCAAATCACATTCCTAAATTACTTTTTATTTGTTTTTTTTTCTTGAGTTTAGGAGTTAACAAGAATGAAATATGATTATCGCAAAGACGGGAGATGCCTATTGACCTTAATCTTGAGAAGACCAAGATTATAGGTCGGAGGAAAACAGTCAGCAGGAAGAGAGTTCCACAATCTTGCAGATCTTGGAAAGAAGCTACTAGAATAGGAAGCTGTATTACGATGAGGTATCAAAAGAGCGAATTGATGGAGACCACTAGACCAACGAGTCAAACGAGCTGGAACAAAAGAAGCTGGGAATAGATCACATAATTCTGAAGAACACATGCCATAAAAGTATTTATCGAAAAGACTGAGACTAGCAACATCACGTCTGTGAGAGAGAGGGTGCAGAGAAGAAAGGATGAGGCTAATCAAATTACAGATACGTTTCTGCACCTATCATGAACCCTCAAATCGAAAAGAGACTCACCAGCCCAAACATGACAACAGTACTTTCTCTCGTTCCGTCAGCCGAAACGTCGCGAGAATAACATCCAAGATGAGAACAGTAGTCCGAATAATCCAAAATTATCAGGCCCCCATCTCAAAAATTCTTAAAGTGTTCCCACCCCGAAAATATGGAATGCAACGTCAATAACGGAATTGGCGAAACCCCTGGACAATGTCAGGCGAAAAGCCATTTGATGTAAGGAACTAATAAGAACGAAATATGATTATCACAAAGACAGAAGATGCCTATTGACCTTAGTCTTGAAAAGACCAAGATTATAGGTAGGAGAAAAACAATCAGCAGGAAGAGAGTTCCACAAGCCTGCGGTTCTTGGAAAGAAGCTACTGGAATAGGAAGCTGTATTACAATGAGGTATCAAAACAGCGAATTGATGGAGACCACTAGACCAACGAGTCAAACGAGCTGGAACAAAAGAAGCAGGGAATAGATCACATTATTCTAAAGAACACATGCCATAATAGTATTTAGAGAAAAGACTGAGACTAGCAACACCACTTTCAGTGTTGTTTAATGTACATTCCACTTTAATATTTCCTCCATCCGACATTCACTACTTTACCGTTTTTTTCTGCGCACACTTACGACATTGGCAATACGTTTCTGATTGCTCTTAAGTGTCTTGTGGTCAGACCTCCTTAAACTTGCAAGTGTTTCGAATCATTTTGAACTTTTCTTGGGACGGGTATTCAAACTCGTATCTACAGTGTGTGTGGAAAGTATATCACTATTATTAAGTGTTCCTAATTGTTGTAGGAGCACTAGGACCAGTTTGAATAAAAGACTAGGAGTAGGTATCCCAAACCAAAATGTTATTTTCATCCTAACCCTAACCTGATAAGTAAAAATAAAGCATATACTAACACTACCACTACCAACTCTAAACCTAACACTAACCCCTAACCCAAAATGTTATTTTCCTTATAACTCTAACCCTAATCACCCCAACCCTAGTAAACCTTACCCTAAACCAAAATGTCATTTTCATTATAACCCTAACACTAACTCTAAACCTAACTTTAAACCTAACATTAACCCTAACCCAAAATGTTATTTTCGTTATAACCCTAACACTAACTCTAAACCTAACATTAACCCTAACTTTAAACCTAACACTAACCCTAACCCCTAACCCTAATCACCCTAACCCTTGTAAACCTTACCCTAAACCAAAATGTTATTTTCATTATAACCCTAACCTTAATAATCCTAAACCAAAATGTTATTTTCGTTATATCTATATATCTGGGCACACAGATCTTATAAAGCATAAACACATATATTGTTTGGATTGTTCAGACTACTGTTATCATCTTCGGTTTTATTCCCTAAAATAATATTAAGGCGAGCGTTATTTCTTGGAAGCAAACTAATGCGATAATTGCAAAAGATTAATTGACTTACAAGTGACTTGGGACTAAGTGGGGGAGGGGGGGTCCATATAATTTAATGGTTATTTTATTCTGTGATGTCATCCAGCGTCGCTGAATTTAAAATCGTCAACGACTTTCCTGGAACAATGCGAAAAACGTTCTATGCGCGTTTCTCCGCCGTCTTTTTAAAATTCTCTTATTTCTCCAGCTTTTTTGTTCATTTGCTTTTGACACCTGAGGATGATTCGACGAAGAATAGAAAAACGTTCGTGAAACCTATTTTTTTTTTTTTTGATTTTAATACAAAAAAAAAAACATCAGAAAAATTGAAAAAATAAAAAAAGGTATAATTAAACAGACAAATTCTGTTATTTTTACAATGTTTGCATATATATATATATATATATATATATATATTACTATTTCATGTATCCACATAAGATTTTATAAGGAGATATAATTTTTTTATGTATCAATTTTCAGTATTTACTTCAACAGTGCTCGATAGATAAGTAGAGCTAGGTAGTAAGCTATGAAAATATATTTATGGCAATTAAGCTACACAGAGGTTTCCGCTTTTCATCCCCGGGAGGAATCTTCAGGCTAAAATGCATTTTTTAGCCTGAAGATTCCCCCGGGGATGAAACGCGGACACCACTATGTAGCTTAATTGCCATAAATATATTTTCATAGCTTACTATACATACATATATATATATATATATATATATATATATATATATATATATAGTGTCAGGGTTTGCTCAAACGCAAAATAAGTGATTAACTGAAAGTCGATAAATTTCAGGTATGTAAGGTCTTAAGCGATCCCAATAAGCCATACACATGTAATTTAAAAATACGATTTTCTTTGGTCTGTCAAGCTGGTATTAGAAATAATATTTTATTTTTATACAAAGCTTGAGTTTATAATGTCATTTCCGTTGTTCTGTTAATTTTGTTCAAAATACCATTCTTTTAAAACTCTTAAGCTTCCCTGAATATTATTTTAAAATAGCATTTTCGTTTTTCTCTCAAGCTTGACTATGAAATATAATTTATTTAGTCTGTTCATCGTTTTCGAAATGTCATTTTTATTACTTTCTAAAAACTCAGTTTTTATTTTGTCAATCAATCTTGGAATATACATTTCTTTGATCGTGTAAACTTGTTCGAAATAGCATTGCCATTATCAAGCAGTTAATTGTGTTAGTCTGTCACGCTTAAGTTTTCAATGTCATTTTTCCCGATTGCCACATTCATGATTGAAAGAATATGTCGTTATAGGATTTTCATCGCTAAACGTACTAATTGAAATAACGTATCTTTAAGAGTACTCGGTTTTGATTCAAAGGACGAATGCATCAATGAGAAAAGCATTCCTATTTCATTTAGCTTAATTGCCATAAATATATTTTCATAGCTTACTATACATATATATATATATATATATATATATAGTGTCAGGGTTTGCTCAAACGCAAAATAAGTGAGAGCTAAATACAAATAATTACATATTTTAGAGTCGTACCACGGTTTAATCCAATTGGACTGGCTTTTTAAATTTTTAAAAATCGTCTATCGCCTATAACGAATCATCAGCATCCAAAAATGGAAAACACTGTTTCACCTTTCGGGATGCTGAGGATGAAACCACGGTACGATTCTGAAATATGTAACGTATAGTTTTTTTAAATACATTTATATATATATATGTATGTATACGAGGCCTGTCTAAAACGTATCCGACCTTAGGCCAGAAAAAATATTTCAAATACGTGACGGGGTTGGGACCCTAATCCCCTTCAAAGTAGGCACCTTGCGCTTGAACACACTTAGCCCACCGATCCATCCACGGCCGGAAACACCTCTGGAAGTCTTCTTTTGGAATGGTGTTCATCTCCGCCGTCGTGTTAGATTCAGCAGGTGTTTGGAGAAGATGCGATGTGTAACACAAATTAAGGAGTGGTTCAACCGATTCAAAAATGGCCGCACATTAGCGGAGAGGGACCAGCATTCTGGCAGGCCCCAAACTGTTCGAAGTGCAGCTGTTG
>OY744554.1:46695955-46700955 GCA_963556195.1 Sepiola atlantica | reverse complement strand
AAAAAATATTTATTCGTTTTATTTATTAAAAGAATATCTACCTGATAATAATTATTTTTTCCGGTAAGAAAACATATTTCTTTTTAAAACATAAATTGCTACAATTTTCTGGTGATACCAGATCAGGCTGCCCTGTGGCTCCCTGAGACGAAATTCACCTACATTAACGTTTTTTTTTTTTTTTTTTTTTTTTTTTTGTAAAACTTAATTATGTTCTACAAAACCAAAAACAAAAACAAAAACAAAAACAACAGCCCCTCTCCCTTTCTCCCTCCCCTTTTTTATTTTATTTTTAGAACTTGAAGCATAAATCTTTTACTATAATGACCAGATTCGGCATTAAATAACCCAAAAAGGGTTGATATGCCGTAAAACAAAACTACCAAACCAAAAACGATGATTAAACATTTGAAGATATAAAGAACTTGAAGCATAAAAACTTTTACTATAATGACCAGATTCGGCATTAAATAACCCAAAAAGGGTTGATATGCCGTAAAACAAAACTACCAAACCAAAAACGATGATTAAACATTTGAAGATATAAAGAACTTGAAGCATAAAAACTTTTACTATAATGACCAGATTCGGCATTAAATAACCCAAAAAGGGTTGATATGCCGTAAAACAAAACTACCAAACCAAAAACGATGATTAAACATTTGAAGATATAAAGAACTTGAAGCATAAAAACTTTTACTATAATGACCAGATTCGGCATTAAATAACCCAAAAAGGGTTGATATGCCGTAAAACAAAACTACCAAACCAAAAACGATGATTAAACATTTGAAGATATAAAGAACTTGAAGCATAAAAACTTTTACTATAATGACCAGATTCGGCATTAAATAACCCAAAAAGGGTTGATATGCCGTAAAACAAAACTACCAAACCAAAAACGATGATTAAACATTTGAAGATATAAAGAACTTGAAGCATAAAAACTTTTACTATAATGACCAGATTCGGCATTAAATAACCCAAAAAGGGTTGATATGCCGTAAAACAAAACTACCAAACCACCATACCGCTACAATTTTACATAAATAAATAAACAAATAAAATAAATAAATAAATAAATAAAAAATATTTATTCGTTTTATTTATTAAAAGAATATCTACCTGATAATAATTATTTTTTCCGGTAAGAAAACATATTTCTTTTTAAAACAAGAAATTGCTACAATTTTAAATAAATAAATAAATAAATAAATAAATAAATAAGAGATATATTCGTTTTATTTATTAAAAGAATATCTAGCTGATAATAATTATTTTTCCGGTAAGAAAACATAATATTTATTTTTAAAACAAGAAATTGATACAATTTTACATAAATAAATAAATAAATAAATACATAAATAAATAAAAAAGAGATATATTCGTTTTATTTACTCAATCACTCACTCACTATCCAAGTTTATCGTCTATGTTCTCTTTGACAAGAGGATCGACGCTCTCTGTCTGCCCTAATGCTAAGTATCCAGGTTAGTTTAGAAGTCAATTTCTTGAAGACGTCCACCACATGCCAGCATATAAAACGGACGTTAAACCAAATATACGGATAATTAAACAATTAAATTTTTTTACCAATTTAGATAACTCAATTTTTTTTTACCAATTTCGGAAAAAAACAACTTATAAGTACGATATAAGATTTAAAAAAACATAACATTTTATTAAACTCAAGTAAAATAATCAAATTTTTTAAATTTTGAGTTATGACATTTTCCGGAATTCCCTTTGAAGCTATTTCTAATAGATAGTGGAACGACTTTGATCCTGGTCACGGTACCAATTGTGACAATGACTGCCATATCAAAGATTGGTGCCGTGACCAGAAGATAAAAGCTGGAAATGTCGACCGGTGTTAATAACATAAATCCCATTACATTTTTGTCAGTTTTTTTGTTTGCCAATAATTTGTTTTCAACAATTTGTGGTAATGGTAATGATTGACGGTCTAAACAGTTTCTTCAAAAATTTCAATGTAGGCGATAATAATAAAAGTTGGAGTTAAATTTAATTTATTATCACATAGTAATACGGGGAAGGGGGAAGAAGTTTTAATTTTTTTTTTCGTCTTGAGAGACAAAAAAAAGAACCTGGCGGCATCCCGGAAGACTCCATTTTGTGAAAATCACGATTCTTTACACATTTCAAACGTTTTTCTTCCGGTTACATGCGTAATTGTAAATAGATTTTAACTCGAAATGGTTTCTCATTTAATAATATTTAAAAAAATAAAATTATCGAATTACGTTTACACCGTCGATTTCTACTTTTACGTAATTTGTTTAATTAATAACAAATTATAAAATCAAACTATTTTTTTATTATTAGAATTATTTTTTAAGTATATTTTAAATAGTTTGATTGGTAAAATTGTCGTTTCACAACCAAAATGGCGGACAATAAATCGTCAGCAGTTTTCTGATTTTTTTTCCGACCTCGCAAATAAACCCAAATAAATTGTTTTCCCCAACTGTATTTTCGTTAAAAATAATTTAAGATAAATTTTAACTTCGTCCCAAACAGTTTATTTGGGTTTACTTACTCATTTGTGAGATCGGAAAACTGCACACGATTTATTGTCCGCCATTTTTGTTTGGGAAACGATAATTTCACCGTTTAATTACTAACAAAATAATAAATTCAAACATTTTTATGAATAATGGAGGTTTTTCTTAACAAAATTTTAAAATATATTACAAATTCACATTTTTTTTTTATTTAGTCCAACAAATGAAACATCATTGTAATAACGTATCCAATACAGAATATTACCGAATAAATTATAGAAACGGGAAAACAATATATTGGGGATTTTTTTCTTCTTCTTTTTTTTTTTTTTTTTGATTAACACCGGTCGTAAGTTTTTTTTTTTTTTTCAGATTTGGCGGCCATGATGAAGTGGGAATTTTCTATTTAACCATGATTTTTTTTTCCATAACCGATTCACTGGATAAAAGCTGCTGCTGCTGCTTTCGTTTGATCCATCGATGGGATAGCGGGGTTCATACCTCCCCAAATAATGGTCACGCCCCCTCCTTTCCCCCGGTGTAAAAAAAACAAACAACAAAAACAGGTGGCTTGTAGGTGGCATTGCTAGCTAGATCGCTTTCGACAACAAGTCTCCCCCAACGCTCCAGCAGACTACTTTTTAAATGCACGTGCACACACATGTGTAGTAGTAGTAGTAGTGGTGGTAGTGGTGGTGGTAGTGGTAGTGGTAGTGGTAGTAGTAGTAGTAGTAGTAGTAGTAGTAGCAGTAGCATAAAATAATTTTTCTATTTTTTTCTTTTTTTTTTCTTTTTGTTTTTTTGGTTTTTTTGTTGTTTTTTTTGTTTTTTTTTGTTGTTTTTTTTTACAAACTTAAAAAGCTGAGAGACAAAGTGAGGGAAAAAGAAAGAGATGGAGTGGAAGAGAGAAGGGAAAGGAGGAAGGGGAGAAAGAGAGAGAGAGGGGGCAAAGGGAGGAGAGAACTAGGAGGAGGGGAAGAGAGAGAAAAAAGAGATAAGAGGAGGAGAAGAAGATAGAGTTCACTTTGAGAGAGAGAAGGGAGGAGAAGGGGAGAGGTAGAAAAAAGAGAGAGAGGGAGAGAAGGAGGGGTAGGTGAAGAGAGGGGGAGAAAGAGAGAGGGCAAGGGAAGAAAGAGGGCAAGAGAGGGGGAGAAAAAGAAAGGGGAGGGAAGAGAGAAAGAGAGGGAAGAGAGGGGGAGAAAAAGAAAGAGGAGGGAAGAGAGAAAGAGAGGGGTAGGGGAAAGAGAGGGGGAGAAAAAGAAAGGGGAGGGAAGAGAGAAAGAGAGGGGTAGGAGAAAGAGAGGGGGAGAAAAAGAAAGGGGAGGGAAGAGAGAAAGAGAGGGGGAGAAAAAGAAAGAGGAGGGAAGAGAGAAAGAGAGGGGTAGGGGGAAGAGAGTCCATTTAGAAATTTTGTAAAAAATAAAAAATAAAAAATAAAAAATAAAAAATAAATTTCCAATCACTTTATCAACTTTTTTTTTTATCCGATTTCTGAGAAATATTTCCCCGAAAATGTCACTCGACAGAAAAACACGAAAACGCGTTCCGATAATGGAATATCTATGTTCATTCATGTCTATGGAAACGGAGATATGAATGGACTTAGCGTGTTTGCTCAGATCACGTCTATATAAGTTCATACGTATCGATCGTATCTGCATGTCTATCTGTACATACATATATAGATATAATGTACAGATAGACAAACACACACACATTATATATATATATATATATATATATAGAGAGAGAGAGAGAGAGAGAGATAGAAGAAAAAAGAGTGATAAATATGCGACGATTGTCCAAATTTATTTCAAATTTCAATTGTTCAATGCAAGGTTGTCAGTAATAAACTAGTGTTTATTTTCCTTTCCTTAAGCCAAGGCTTTTCATATATATATATATATAGAGAGAGAGAGAGAGAGAGACACACACACACACACACACATATATATATATATATATAAATAGAGAGACACATACATATATATATAAAGAGAGAGACACACACATATAGAGAGAGAAAGACACACACACACATATAGAGAGAGAGACACACACACACAAATATATATATATATATAGAGAGAGAGAGAGAGAGAGAGAGACACACACACACACACACACATATAGAGAGAGAGACACACACACATATAGTGGCGATTTGTGATCGGGGTTCGCGCCCACCGACCATTGAGAATTAGTTCCTACACTGAAGATTGCGTTAGCATGAAACATCGATGTCTGTATGTATTAAAATAATTAATAAATGTTTATTTATAAATATATATATATATATATACATACACACACATTATATATATATATATATATATATATATATATATATATATATATATATATATATATACATACACACCCACTATATATATATATATACATACACACCCACTATATATATATATAAATATATATATATATATATATATATATATATATATATATATAAATTCA
>OY744554.1:46653998-46691498 GCA_963556195.1 Sepiola atlantica | reverse complement strand
CAAATATTAATTAACACGTTTTTTTTTATTATTTTTATTTTGCAAATATTAATTAACACGTTTTTTTTTATTATTTTTATTTTGCAAATATTAATTAACACGTTTTTTTTAATTATTTTTATTTTGCAAATATTAATTAACACGTTTTTTTTTATTATTTTTATTTTGCAAATATTAATTAACACGTTTTTTTTTATTATTTTTATTTTGCAAATATTAATTAACACGTTTTTTTTAATTATTTTTATTTTGCAAATATTAATTAACACGTTTTTTTTTATTATTTTTATTTTGCAAATATTAATTAACGTTTTTTTTTATTATTTTTATTTGGCAAATATTAATTAACACGTTTTTTTATTATTTTTATTTTGCAAATATTAATTAACAAGTTTTTTTTTATTATTTTTATTTTGCAAATATTAATTAACACGTTTTTTTTTTATTATTTTTATTTTGCAAATATTAATTAACACGTTTTTTTCTTGTTTTTTTTTTTTTAATTTGTGGCTGTTTTGGTCGATTTCTGTCTTTAAACGCACTAATAATTCTATATAGTATTTACTATTGACGGTTCTTCGCAAAATACGGAGGCCAAAACCTTGCCTGCTGATGTTTGCATCTTTGGACGACTTTCACCTGATGCTGTCCACTCAGCTGACTGCTAATTTTGACTCCGGAGTCAAGTGGTGGATCCCGGTGATATCCATTGTCACACATTGACGAAAAAAAACAAACTATTTATATTATATATATAATCAATCGTTAGTATTTATGTTGTTTTTATTTTTGTTTTACACAATACGAGTGGCACTTTTTAAGCGAATGACAAATACACGTATAAATACAACTGATCAATTAGTTCGCTCCTCTTGACTTTTTTCGTTTATTTTTTTCGTATCCAAAGTTTGTCTTTTTATTTTCATTTTTATACTTGTACATATCTATCTATTGAGAGACAGATATGAAAAGACAGGTATGGACAGACAGACAAACATGAACAGACAGACAGGTATGGACAGCCAGACAGGCATGGACAGACAGACAAACAGATATGAACAGACAGGTATGGACAAACAGATTGACATGTATGAACAGACAGACAGACATATATGAACAGACAGACAGGTATGGACAGACAGACATCTATGGACAAACAGATTGACATGTATGAACAGACAGACAGACAGGTATGGACAAACAGGCAGACATATATGAACAGACAGACAATCAGGTATGGACAGACATACATCTATGGACAAACATACATACATGTATGAACAGACAGACATGTATGAACAGACAGACAGACAGGTATGGACAGACAGACATACATGTATGAAGAGACAGACAGACAGGTATGGACAGACAGACATGTATGGACAGACAGACAGGTATGGACAGACATGTATGGACAGACAGACAGGTATGGACAGACATACATGTATGAACAGACAGACAGACATGTATGAACAGACAGACAGACAGGTATGGACAGACAGACAGACAGACATGTATGAACAGACAGACAGACCGGTATGGACAGACAGACATGTATGGACAGACAGACAGGTATGGACAGACAGACAGGTATGGACAGACATACATGTATGAACAGACAGACAGACATGTATGAACAGACAGACAGACATACATGTATGAACAGACAGACAGACATGTATGAACAGACAGACAGACATGTATGAACAGACAGACAGACATACATGTATGAACAGACAGACAGACATGTATGAACAGACAGACAGACATGTATGAACAGACAGACAGACATACATGTATGAACAGACAGACAGACATGTATGAACAGACAGACAGACAGACATGTATGAACAGACAGACAGACAGGTATGGACAGACAGACAGACATGTATGAACAAACAGACAGGTATGGACAGACAGACAGACAGACAGACAGGTATGGACAGACAGACATGCATAAACAGACAGATATATGGACAGACAGACGGCAGGCATGAACAGACATAGGCACTATATGTTCATATAAATAAATAAACATACCCCCCCCCCCCCCAAAAAAAAAAAAAACAAATATATCAAAATAAACGCCATTGTTTGCTTGTTTATGTGTGAAAACTTGTATCCACCCGGGCGTTGCCAGGGAATCTTTTTACTTTCATTTTCATTTTATTTTAAGTTGTTTTCGTTTTGTTTTTTTTAACCCATTTATTCTTTTTTAAATAGAATTCCGAAAATTAAATTAAATTACCACGCCATCGTTTGGTCATAAAAGTATTAATTGAACCAAATTGTTATAAAAATGTAACGAATTGTTTGAATCTTTATTATTTTTTTTTTAAATTATCGGATGTTAAAAAAAAAGCTTCCAAAAATGTCCAATCTTTTAATACATGAAGATTTAAGTACGGATTTTAAAGCCAATTTAAATGACCTTCTATTCGACAGTTTAAACGCTTCTAAATTACTTTCACATTTCGAAATGTCACGAAAGTAATTCATTCATTTTTTTTTTTTTCATTGTTTTTACAACTATCAAAAAAAAAAGGATTAAAATGTCTAATTGTTTAATATAAAGAAATCGAAATGCATTCTGGTAGATTTAATTTCGTAATTACATTTTTCTTTTGTATATAAAAAAAAGACAATGTAATTACGAAATTAAAAAAAAAATCGTTTTATTTTTGTAAACATTTTCATTGTACGGTAAATAGTGAATTAAAACCAATATATAATTATGTGCGAGTCACGGAGAGGCGAGAAACACAGACAGACAGACAGACAGACAGACAGACACGAGATCCTGTCTGATAGTATTATTAAAATAATGAAGTCTTTTTTTTTTACTTTCAATCGAATTTATTTTTTTATTTTTATTCATTTATATATTATTTTTTTTAGTTTTATTTCAATTTTGTGATTGAACAAACAAATAAAAAAGCAAACATCTATTTCGAGAAAGCCGAGGTCATTTAAGTATGGCGTTTCTTTGTCGAAATTTAAAAAAAGAAAAAAAAAGAAAGAATCTCTCTGTTATTTCTAAATCGCCTTCATTCGTTGAATGAAAACTAGAATTCGACACAAAAAAAAAAAACGGGAGGGAGGGCAGAGTCATTAACGGGTTTTATGAATGACTACGTAGTGTCCGTCTTTTCGACTAGTGGAGTTTGGTGCTTGTACAGACCGACCCCCATGGCTGCTAATATTGGCTCGGTTTTAAAATGGAGGTGCGCGCAAAATCAATGGCCGATTTCCCAAAATGTAAAACCATTTTTACCCCCCCCCCCCTACACCCTTCACTTAAAAAAAAAAATCACCCGAATCCAGGAAATCGACCAATTTTAATGAAATTTTCAATATTTATTAATCAACGATCACGGAATATAATGAAACCATTATTTTCCTTAGAATCAAAGTGAAAATGTATTATTTGTTGAAAACAAAATACACCTTTACTAAATATTAATTTTTAAAAAAATGCATGAATTTTTTTTTTTTTTAAATGAAAATAAAGCACTGTAGATGTTAAAATGTTAACTTAAATGCTATAACGAATATTGTCGCTGTTTTTCTATCGCATCGTTATACATTTTTTCCCCCTCAAAGCGTCTTTTCTATTTTACTAATTAATAATACATTGGTTTTACTCAAAAAACGGTAAATTTATAGAAGTGCACCTTTCGTATTTCGACCCGGATATTTGTTGAGGCTGTTTACATGTAATTTGTCCAAAAAAGTAGAAACTTTTTTTTTTTAGGGGTCGAAATACGAGTGGTGAGATTCGGTGGCCAAGAAATGCGTGCTCACTTTACGTATAACTTATATAGGAAAGTGATCCCCCACCCCTCCTAACATCTAAAATGGCTGTTTACATGTAACTTGCCCCAAAAAAGTAGAAACTTTTTTTTTTAGGGGTCGAAATACGAGAGGTGAGATTCGGTGGCCAACAAATGCGTGCTCACTTTACGTATAACTTATATAGGAAAGTGACCCCCCCTCCTAAAATCAAAAATAATAAAAAAATTTTCATAATTTTTTTTTATAGCGAATATTTGTTGAGGCTGTTTATATGTAATTTGCCCAAAAAAAGTAGAAACTTTTTTTTTTAGGGGTCGAAATACGAAAGGTGCATTTCTATAAATTTACCCAAAAAACCTTCCTACTATCGTATGAAAAATAAATTAATAAATAATATCAATATATAAACTTATTTTACTCATTTTTTTTTTAACTTTTCTGTGTGGGAGCACCGTTAGTAGGATAACCTTACTTGCCTCCTTACGAGGACAGAATTAGACACAAGGTCGGTTTTTTAATGTGGAGAAAATCGAGCTCCCCCAAAAAGAGGTACTCTGGATTGGGACAAAAATAATTTTTTAAATTGCCCCAGACAAGAAGGATCTCTCCGAGGACAGAACAGATACTATATTTTGATCCTAGCCAAAAGGTCATAGCGTTTGTCTTATCAACTAGTGGAGTTGGTGCTTGTACGGATCAACCCCCATGGCTGTTAATATTGGCTGGGCGGCAGCACTTTTTGTATACGCCACTATCCGCCAGGATTTGTCTCGCGTGACTCGAATGAACCAATCAATGAATCGCAATCATTTAAAAATAGAAGAATCGTCTTCATTATTAAAAATTAGCACCGAATTGTCATTTTATTGCCCCCCTTCCCCATGAATACGATATTTTCTACAACAGTTTGTCAGCATACACAGGTATGACTGACCCGACCAGAAAAAATATACAATTTTCATGGATCATCCTCTGGATTCAATAGCAAGAGTTAGGATTAAAGTTGGGGTTAGGGTTAAGGTTAGGAGGGTTAGGGTTAGGGTTAGGGTTTAGGTTAGAGTTTAGGTTAGGGTTAGGGTTGGGGTAAAGGTTTAGGGTTAGGAGGGTTAGGGTTAGGAGGTTAGAGTTTAGGTTAGGGTTGGGATTGGGGTTACGGTTTAGGTTAGGGAGGTTAGGGTTAGGGTTATGGTTAGCAAGAGTCCGATGGGGCTGGACTTTTAAGACACCTGGTATATATTTATAACAAGCAAAAAAAAAAACAAAAAAAGAACTACCAACCATCCGGCGACTACTAATCTAGCTTTTAGTATTTCTTTTAAATGTAGAACTTATATTACTAATCTTTAATAGAAATCTAACCCTAACCCCTAACTTACATTACATACTAGACGAATATTTAATATAATTAGATCCTTCCTAACCAAAAGAAAGATCCAGGTTGTCCTCGATGGCCGCTCATCAAAACAAC
Source organism: Sepiola atlantica (assembly GCA_963556195.1). NCBI lineage: Eukaryota > Metazoa > Mollusca > Cephalopoda > Sepiida > Sepiolidae > Sepiola > Sepiola atlantica. Next base: position 46,686,235 of record OY744554.1, on the reverse strand, counting down.
ATGACATAGATGCAGGTGTACACCAGGGATCGATCCTTGGACCTTTATTGTTCCTGATTTTCATAAACAACCTCCATGATGACATTGTGTCTGAGATGGGTATATTTGTTGATGACACCACACTCTACTCGTCTTGTAGGTAAAATGGACGCGGTTATATCCTGAATATGGCTGAATACTTAGAAAGTGACCTTCAATCTTCAATGGACGTTAACATTTAATGCTAAGACAAATCTTGTTTCAACAACTACAAGAAACCTCTTCAACCACCGATTGTCATGAGAGTCCAATGTTCAAACTCCTCGGCCTAACATTCGCAGGTAACATGAATTGGAACAAATACTTGCTGCGAAGAAAGTGGGCTCCCTCTACCGAGCGTGAAAACTTCTCACACCTGACATTATCCGATATCTTTACAAAGCCACCATCCGCCCATGCATGGAGTATTGTTGTCACTTAAAGTATTATTTACTCCTCTCCATGAGTTAGGCACAAGGCCAGTTTTATCCTACTCCCACAAGTAAGATGTGACCCAAGGTCGGGTCGGAAAGTGGGGGTTGAAAAGCCAGCGCCCGAGAGGTGAGCACTCTGACCATCAAAAATTGCCTGGGCAGCCCCGTCGGATTTCCCCGGTAGGGGCGCCTCAGGCAGTAAGCAATAAACTTACTCCTTACAAAGCCTGGGAGGGTGGACCTCCTAGAACTGCACAGGACAGGCGTGCAGTATCCATCAGAACAGATACTACACTTTGATCTAAAAGTCATAGATTTCAACAGCCTTATATACCGTTAGTAAACGTCGTTTAGACACTAGACTGGCTTCCTCATTTACATAATACATTACTTTTAACCTTCAATTAAATTCATATTTACAAATATACACTATATAACTGCTATTATCAAAATTACATATGTATTTACAATAGTTTCCGATAAGGTGATATTAAGAAAAATTAGTCATACAATTAATTAAAGCCATTTTCTTCATCAACCAGCGTGTTTTCTGAACCATACTTTCAATGGCGATTATTGTTAAAATTTCAAGTCTTTCTCGGCCTTTTGGCTAAGATCAAAGTGTAGTATCTGTTCTGATGGATACTGAACCACATAAACTGGTATTGCTACACTGGGCGAGTCCACCATTGACCAGTCTCTCTCTCTCTCTTTTAGACAACGTCCAAAAAAGAGTCTCTAATCTAATAGGTCTCTCACTGTCCACCAAGCTCCAGCCCCTGTCACATCGCCGCAATGTTGCATCCTTGTGCCTGTTTTACAAATACTTCAATGGAGTGTGCTCCGATGAACTTACTCAAACTTTTTTTCACCCATCTTTTTCTTAATATTTTTTCAAATGTTGAACTTTTGCTTTTCTATTGCCAACTTATCTATCTGTAAAATTCCTCTGATGATAAGATTTCAATCTTTGAAAAGCCTTGGCTTAAGGAAAGAGCTATAAACGTATAAACATAATTTTATTACAGAATATACCTTGCATTGAACATTTGAAGTTTGAAATATATATATATATATATATATATATATATATATATATATATATATAGATATATATGAGGCCTGTCTAAAACGTATCCGATCTTAGGCCAGAAAAAATATTTCAAATATGTGACGGGGTTTGGGACCCTAATCCCCTTCAAAGTAGACCCCTTGTGCTTGCACACACTTTACCCACCGATCCATCCACTGCCGGAAACACCTCTGGAAGTCTTCTTTTGGAATGGTGTTCATCTCCGCCTTTGCATTTCAACATAATCTCTTTTTTCGCACCCTCTGAACAACATCTGCACTCCGAGCAGTTTTGGGTCTGCCAGAACGCTAGTCAGTCTCCGCTGATGTGCGTCCATTTTTGAATCGGTTGAATCACTCCTTAATTTGTGTTACACCCATCGCATCTTCTCCAAACACCTGCTGAACACCATTCCAAAAGAAGACTTCCAGAGGTGTTTCCGGCAGTGGATGGATCGGTGGGCTAAATGTGTGCAAGCACAAGGGGCCTACTTTGAAGGGGATTAGGGTACCAACCCCGTCTTGTATTTGAAGTATTTTTCTGGCCTAAGGTCGGATACGTTTTAGACAAGCCTCGTATATTGTTTTATTTTGATGAGTCATCATTTCTAATTTTTATGACTGAAAATAAACATTGTCTCGAAACAGTTGTAAACAACCCCAAAACTTGGTGTTTTATAAATCTATTGTAATTTTTTTATAACTAATAGTTTGCATTTAAATTATCTCCTTTGAAATCTAGGGAGACGTGTTGTCACTCAGACTCCAGGGAACACCATCGGTTATTACCAGTGAGCAATCTTTGATAAATACTCGATTAGCAGAAAAATGAGACGAGGGGAAAAATAAGTCACATGGTTCACACAAAAAAAAATAAAAAAATAAAAAATAAATAAAAAATTTATAAAAATAATTTTTTTTTGTCTGTTAAAAAAGATTTCGGATTAGAATAAAATAAATCTATATAAATATAAAAAAAATAAATAAAAAATAAACGGATTATCCCTCGTTCTGGAGTTAATCCCCAAAAATGGTGAAATTAATGAATTTAAAACCTTAGAACACAGAAACAGGATCTAACTAAGTAAATACACAGACTAAAAATAGATTTTCGTTGGAGACTTTTAGTTTTTAAAAAGGATATACACACAAAAAAGTTTTTTTTTTTATTTAAAACAAATAATTTAATATTATTTATTTAAAATTAATATACATATTTTTATTGAAATCAAAATTAAAGAAATAAAAACAATTTTTTTTTCTTTTTCATCTTGACTTTTTTTATCTAATAATTTCGCTTGATATAAGAAGCCTCATCAGAGCTTTAGACAAATAAAAGGTATTAACCTTATTTTTTTTTCGTAAGAATCCTTCCTTGTCTTGTAGAAGTGACGTCCGATGTTGTGTGGACTTTTTATTTGTCTAAAGCTCGTACGAGGCTTGTTATATCAAGCGAAGTTATTAGATAAAAAAAAGTCAAGATGAAAAAGGAAAAAAAAAATATTTTTTTGATTTTTTTTTAATTTTGATTTTAATAAAAAATATTTGCATCTAACAGTTTTTTTACATTTTTACTTTTAAAGTTTTAAAGATGCTTAAAAAAATTAACTTTTCAAATTTATAATCAAGGGAGGCGCGATAGCGCTCTATCCCTTAATAGACTTTAAAAACGGCCTATGCTGGAAATCTCATTTCTTTGATCAATCATAACTCAAAAACCAATAAACCAAATTAGTTAAAACTTTGCACAAATTTTTTATTTGAGAGGTTCTATAAGTGTGTAGAATTTCAGCATCATTAGTCAAGGCAACCCAGAGATCCAGAAAGTTCAATCATGAAATCATGTTACCTGTGTGTACGTACGTATGTACCACCCTGTATCTCATCAACTATTTGATGGATTCAGCTGATTTTTGGCAGAGATAGAGGTTCTAGTGTCTAGTTGATGGCATTTTAATTTCAGTTTACCATATACCTTAGTTTTCCAGAAAATTCCCAAAAACCTTTTAAAATGCCCATTGTATTGAGGCATAGCCTTTACAAAAGTAATGACATTCCATGAAAAATGCCAGTATACTGAAATCATATGCCCTTAATAGGGTTAAGGTGAAAATTCATATACACTAAATGTACAAAAGCAAGGAAATTCCCAAATTTTTACACTTTTATTGTCCCTAAGGGTATGACTACATATCAACCAAACCATTTCATTATCACATCACTACAGTATAAATCTCTATGCATGAGTGGATAAAGTGTGTGAGGTGCGCTGAAGAAAAATTCCTACCAGTAAAATACATAGCCCTGTTGTGCTCGCATACCCTTAATGACAATAAAAGCGTAATAATTTGGGAATTTCCTTGCTTTTGTACATTTAGTGTATATGAATTTTCATCTTAACCCTATCAAGGGCATAGGATTTCAGTATACTGGCATTTTTCATGGAATATAGGTAGATAACTCTTATCATATTCTTCAATTTAAAATAAATAAAAGCACGATCTACTTCAGGTCATCTCTGAACACATCTGAACGCATGTATCATACACTCGACAAGTCAGGTGAAGCTAGGGCAGTAGCGCTTGATATATCCAAGGCCTTTGACAAGGTATGGCATAAAGGTCTTCTCATAAAAATTCACTCATATGGTATTACTGGACGGATATTTAATATAATTAGATCCTTCCTAACCAAAAGAAAGATCCAGGTTGTCCTCGATGGCCGTTCATCTAAACAACATGACATAAATGCTGGTGTGCCCCAGGGATCTATCCTTGGACCTTTATTGTTCCTGATCTTCATAAACGATCTTCCTGATGACATAGAGTCTGAGATTGGTTTATTTGCTGACAACACCACGCTTTACTCTCGTCATGTTGGCAAAACGGATGTGATCATATCCAAGGCAATGGCTGAATGACCGCCAGGCTGTAGTGGATTGGGGTCATAAATGGTTGGTAATTTTTAATGCCGCTAAGACAAAGCTCCTTTCCTTCAATAACTACAAGAAACCTCTCCAACCACCGATTGTCATGGCAAATAACACCCTACCTGAGAGTTCATCATTCAAACTCCTTGACCAACCTTCACAGGTAACATGAATTGGAACAAATACATTGAAGATATTGCCAAGGCTGCAGCAAAGAAGGTGGGCTCCCTCTACCGTGCTAGTAAACTCCTCACACCTGACATTACCATGCCCATGCATGGAGTATTGTTGTCACATCTGGGTTGGTGCATCATTTACTAGTCTCTCCCTCCTTGACAAGGTTCAAAAAAGAGTCGCTAACTTAATAGGCCCATCACTGTCAACCAAGTTCCAGCCCCTGTCCCATCGCCACAATGTTGCATCCTTGTGCTTGTTTTACAAATACTTCAATGGATTATGTTCCGATGAACTGGCTACTCTGGTGTCCCCTCGACGTAAATACACTAGACCAACTCGACAATCAGCTAAGTCCCATGAATTCACTGTAGAGGTCCCCAGATGCCAGAGAGCCTTGTACTCCAATAGCTTCTTTCTTCGTGCTGCCGGCCTCTTGAACTCCCTCCCTGCTCCATGTTTCCCGACAGTACCGACATGCAGAGGTTTAAAACTAATGTAAACAAACATCTCGCTGCACAGCTCCCAACTTAGAATGACACCCTAATTCTCAGTAGCCCCTTACATCTACAGTGGCGTCCTGCCTTGTTTGGGGTGAAATATCATTAAAAAAAAATTTTAAACTGTGCCATTCTTCCTGCATAACTAAAAATAATAAATTTCAGAGACAATGAATGCGCTGGAACAAGGCCATGGAAGCAAAAGGTCTGAGGGTCAACACTAGAAAGACAAAGGTGATGCTTAGCGGCCCAAAACTCAAGTCTGGTCAATACTCATGCATGGTATGTAGAAAGAGTGTGTGTGTGGGGGGGGGGGGGGATGGGGTAGGAGCAATGCGATACTTTGCAACCACTGCAGTATATGGGTGCACAAAAAGTGCAGCAGAGTGCATGGTAGGCTCACACCAGATCCAGACTTCAGATGTAAGAGATGTCTAGGACTTGCATGCGCAATTGACGGCCGCCCTTACACAGAAGTTGAAATAGGCGATGACACCCTGGAGGTGATAGACTCCTTTTGCTACTGAGGAGATATGCTGAGTGCTGGAGGTGGCTGCGAACTAAGTTCGACAATCGGAGTCAAGACAGCTTATGGAAAGTTTAGAGAACTTCTAATCCTAACATCCTGAGCCATCCCAATTATTACCAGGGGTAATGTCTATGATAGCTATGTAAGAAGCATGATGCTGTATGGCAGTGAGTGTTGCGGCCCTCACTTGCTCGACTCCAGAGAAATGACAGGGCAATGATTAGGTGAGTATGCAATGTAAAGCCGGACCAGATCCAGAACATTAGGTCAGACACTCTACTTGAGAAATTGGCCATTCCAAAACTTGATGTCCTAATAAGACGGAAGGAAAAATAAATCTTTTATTTAAAAACAATTTATTTTGAGCAACTGATGACTTAATAGATATTGTATTTTTACAATCTTTATTCTCATCTTTTACTTGTCTATATAATTGCTCTATCTCGTATATCGAGCATCAATTCTTTCATGATAGGTTCTAATTTAAAGGTATACATTATATCCTTATTTTCCTGTTATATATATATATATATCTATTAATAATGGAGTTTATGTATCTGTCTGTCACCGAAACTCCAGTATGACTATTTTACTTAAACTAAACTTTTTTTTAATTCTTTATATACTGTCATTAAAAGTCGTTCAGACACCAGATGGGTTTTGCCATTTGCATAAGTCATTGCAAAAGTTGATGTCCTAATAAGGGCAAACCGTTTTCGCTGGTTTTGGCATGTTGAGAGAAGCAAGGGGTATATTAGCACATGCGGAGACCTAAGGTGGACAGCAAAAAGAAAGCTTGGGTCCTAGGAAGATATGGAAAGAAACCATCAAGCAAGACCGTAAACAATGGCAAATGGACACAGTCAATCCCCACAATCGTGATCCCTGAAGACTTAGCATAAGGGCAGCCAGACAACGTCGAACCTCTTGTCAAAGGGAACAGAGACGATAAACTTGCATAGTGAGTAATATTACTAGTTTTATTATTTTGCCATCTAATTTACATATGTGTCTCTGGTGTGTACGAACACTTATGTAAATTAGATGGCCACACTAAAAAAAAAAGTCACTCTTTTAAAAATTCTTTTTAACATAGTTCACCCCAAACAAAGCAAGTTGCCACTATAGATATAAGGGGCTGCTAAGAATTAGGGTGAACGTTTAGGGGTTCATACTAAACTGGGAGCTGTGCAGCGAGATGCTTGTTCAAAATTTCTGCATGTCGGTGCAGTCGGGGAAACAAAGAGCAGGTAGGGAGTTCCAAAGGCCGGCAGCTCGAAGAAAGAAAGAAGCTATTGGAGTAGAAGGCTCTCCGACATCCGGGGACCTCCACAGTGAATGGATGGGATTTAGCTGATTTTCGGGTTGGTCGAGTGTATTTACGTTGAGGGGGCATCAGAGCAGAAAGTTCATCGGAGCACATTCAATTGAAGTACTTGTAAAACAGGCACAAGGATGCAACATTTCAGCGATATGACAGGGGCTGGAGCTTAGTGGACAGTGAGGGAGCTATTAGATTAGATAATCTTTTTTGGACCTTGTCTAAGAGGGATGGTGCACCAGCCCAGATGTGGCAACAATACTCCATGCATGGGTGGATGGTGGCTTTGTAGAGATATAGTATACTGTCAGGTGTGATAAGTTTTCTAGCATGGTAGAGGGAGCCCACTTTCTTTGCAGCAGCCTTGGCAATGTCTTCTATGTATTTGTTCTAATTCATGTTACCTGTTTTAGGGGTTATCCTAAATTGGGAGCTTGTTGTCATTTTGGTTTTAGATAGGGTAGGGGAAGGCAAAGTGGGTGCTTGTTTGGTGCTAATAAGCTCACACATCCAGACCATAACTCGAGTCTTGATCCATTGGGGTTGTGAACTCGGGAAAGCCCATCAGGGACTATTGTAGGGCCCCTTTCCATGCGCGACATGGCACATACAGTTACCCACAACTGTTGATGGAGCAGCCGTTCTGAGCGCTACCTAACAGTTATGGCTCCTGCACTACCAGTCGGAAACAGCGGCCAGACAAGTTGTCTAACCTGTACTCTCAACCTGTCGGAACAAGAGCGACCTAGACTAGTCATGCGAAACTTAGTGACAAAATAACTTTCCCCAAGTTGCCTAGATAGAGAGAAAGAAGGACAACATTCATTGTCCTGGTCAGGAAACAAGGCCAAGCACTGAGTGCCTTTGAGGTGTCCCTGAGCCTGGCTAATAGACAAAGGAGTGCAAAGCTTGTGCGATAAGCAGAGCCCATCTACTCCTTAAGCAATATTATGTTTGCAAACTGGATATTTTCATCGAGTCTCTAGCTCTAAGAAGGTTGTCGATCAGGACTAAAAAGGCCTCCATCCCTCAACAGTTTACTGCCAAGATGTAAAAAGTCAGTAGCACAGTCTCATATTAGAGTTTTCCTTCTCCTAGATGGATGACCTGATAAGGTCTATAGGTCCATCACACAGAGAGGGGTGATCCTGCGCCCATGTACTAGTCATGTATTTCAGAGACCCCCACAGTTAAAAATAAAATAAGAAATATTAGAGAGTGAGAGGGAGTGAAAGAAATACATAGATAGTTAAGAGAGAGAGAGAGAGAGATGGGTGACTTGTTCAGTTAATTATAAATTACGCCTAATTAGAATGGTTAAAACAGATTTTTTAAACATAACTCAATCCTAGAACTAAGGTATATATTTTAGCATGTATTTTTATGTTACTAAAATGTATAGGGAAAACAAACATTGACTAACATTTACTATAACATGACTCTGGGGTAAGAACACTGGCCAATATATATGCAAGCGATCCGGTTTCGAATCTATGCTGGAAACACTCAGAATGTCTAGGCACACTGATGAGCCATGATACGGCGAAACAGCTGTATGTGGACGACAGTGTTTACCTACATCGTTTTGTAGAGTTTATTTACAAAAAATGACAAATTTACTGTCTTTGTAGACAAACGGTTTTACTTTGGAAAATAATTACTTTTTTTTTTTTTTTTTAAATAAAAATTGAGTATTACGTTTCTGAATTTTTGAGATGAGGATTGATAATTTGTATGATTTGGATTATTCGGACTACTGTTCTCATCTTGAGTGTTATCATCACAACGTTTCGGCCACTGTAACCTCCGGCCTTCTTCAGGTGTATCTCCTCGAACTCTGGAATATTTCTGTCGAATTACTGTCATGGCTGACGGAACAAGAGCATGCTAACCCCATGGATTAAATAAAGGGTTCCGTTCGAAATTCCGTCCAGATTCCCGGAGTTCGACAGAAAGATTCCCGAGTTCGAAAAGATACACCTGAAGAAAGCCGGTGGTTACATCGGCCGAAACGTTGTGAGAATAACACTCAAGATGAGAACAGTAGTCTGAATAATCCAAATTATACAAAAATTGAGCAATCATTCATACATGGTTAACAGAGCAAAATTTACAACAAATAACTGTTACCAAACGCATTAGTATTCACTTGTCTACCAAACTGCATAGTTTTAACATTCTGAAAGTGTTTTAATAAAAGATTTTGATATCCTGTCTTTCGAAGACATGGGTCGGCCATTTTGGATTTTTTAATCCAAAATGGCCGACCCATGTGTTTTTTCCTTCCTGAAAAAATAGTTTAAAAACAAAAAATTACTTACTCTAGCACTAAACCTAATTTAGTCCACTCCCCCCCCCCCGGTCTTAGGGTTAGTGGTAGGGTAAGTAATTTTTTGTTTTACTATGTTTTAAGACTGAAATTAGCGACCACGTATGTCCAAACAAAATCGATCGCCATTTTTTATTTACTTATGTTTGACCTATTCTTATTATCTTAACAATGAAGATTAAAAACAATATATAACAAGCCGCGTATGCGTGATCCCCCTCTGTATGTGACTCGATGTGGCGAGTGTAAAATGCAATAAATTTGGGCAATTTGGGGCATTTTTGAACCCCTTTGACCCCCTGGGGACGCGAACCAGAATTTTTCTGAGGTCAAGGATGCCCATTTTATATCCAGAACAATTGCCTCTACATTTTGGCCAAGTTTCAGAAAAATTGAATGGATGGATCAAACGTTATGGGAGAAAAGGGTCATTTTTTGCAATTTCAGGGGGCTTTTGACCCCCTGGGGGTGCGAACCAGATTTTTCCCAAGGTCAGTGATACTTATTTTCTATTAGGAACAATTGCCTCCATATTTTGGACGAGTTTCAGAGAAATTGAATGGATGGATAGAAAGTTATGGGGCAAAAAATGTCATTTTTTTGCCATTTTGGGGCCTTTTGACCCCCTGGGGGGCTAACCAGATTCTTTTTCAAAAATCGGAGAATGTAACTTTCTAACCTGACCAAAGTTACAACTTCATGCAAAATTTCAGAGAAATTCAATGGATGGTTGCGGACATATCGTGAAATATGAAATGTTGGCTGAAATAGTGAAATATGAAATGTTGGCTGAAATAGTGAAATATAAAATGTTGGCTGAAATAGTGAAATATAAAATGTTGGCTGAAATAGTGAAATATGAAATGTTGGTTAAACTCGTGAAATATGAAATGTTGGTTAAACTCGTGAAATATGAAATGTTGGTTAAACTCGTGAAATATGAAATGTTGGTTAAACTCGTGAAATATGAAATGTTGGTTAAACTCGTGAAATATGAAATGTTGGTTAAACTCGTGAAATATGAAATGTTGGTTAAACTCGTGAAATATGAAATGTTGGTTAAACTCGTGAAATATGAAATGTTAGGTTAAATATGAAATGTTGGCTAAACTAGTGAAATATGAAATGTTGGCTAAACTAGTGAAATATGAAATGTTGGCTAAACTAGTGAAATATGAAATGTTAGGTTAAATATGAAATGTTGGCTAACCTAGTGAAATATGAAATGTTGGCTAACCTAGTGAAATATGAAATGTTGGCTAACCTAGTGAAATATGAAATGTTGGCTAACCTAGTGAAATATGAAATGTTGGCTAAACTAGTGAAATATGAAATGTTGGCTAAATCGTGTTGTGGATACGCACGAACACGTTATTCGCGTAACACATTTGTTTACCGTTAAAACACAGACAAAAGAAGTGCGTGTTAGGTGCGTGTACTACTAAAACATGTCGACTAATCACTTTCAGAATCGAAGAATTGATCGCTAATAATGTGTAACACGTTTTTTTGTGTGTTCCAATACACATCAAATAACAAGCAGTAATGTTTACAAACACGTGTAAACACAGGACGAATACGTTAAAATCATTTTTGTTTTAAATTTATTATCTTAATTTTAAAACAAAAACCAAGGTGATGACGTTATATATATATATATATATATATATATATATATATATATATATATATATATATATATATGTGTGTGTGTGTGTGTGTGTGTGTGTGTGTGTGTGTTTTGTAACACAAAGTACTCAATAGTTTAAAGCTAGAGCTATGCTATATTTAGTATTTTTATGGTTTTTTTTTTTTTTAGGAAATAAATGCATAGAAGCATTTTGCAAATATCTTGAACAATTGTCTGCGAAATAAAAAAAATAAGTTGGAAAAAATGACGTGAATCTGTCCTCTGTGATAATGATGTGGTATACATAAAAATACTAAATATATATGTATGTATGTGTGTGTGTGTGTGTGTGTGTGTGTGTGTGTGTGTGTGTGTGTGTGTGTGTGTGTGTGTGTGTGTATAAAATGAAAAAAAGAAAGCCAAAAACTATGTTATTTATGCATTCATCAACGTTTCGTCTTTATTGAAAGACTTCCCCAGAGTGAAGAAAACAATGTAGAAAAATCATACAGAATATTAATTCTTTATCCTGAGGAAGTCTTTCAATAAAGACGAAACGTTGATGAATACATAAATCACATAGTTTTTGGCTTTCCTTTTTTTATTTTACATTACGTCGGATCATTTTATCCCCACTTTTCTTTCATATATATATATATATATATATATATATATGTGTGTGTGTGTGTGTGTGTGTGTGTGGTTCATTTTATATTCCAATAACCATGTTTTTTTTAAATTATTTTTATTTTTTTACATTTCCAAAAAACATAACATTTCTGTTAGATGGATTTTTTACGGTCCGTTTCATTTGCCGTGAGCCAAACAACATTTTTATGTCAATATCGTCTCTGCAACATTACAAAATCATCAGAAAAATTCACAAAGAGTAAAAAAGGCACTGATAGTGTATTCTAATACATATGTTGTCATTAATAATTATATATATATGTGTGTGTGTGTGTATATGTGTGTATGTGTGTGTGTGTATGTGTGTATGTATGTGTGTGTGTAGAACATGTATTATTTTTGTTTCCTAGATGTTAATCTAATGAAACTCCAGTGTTTATAAAAAAAAGTGCTCAATAACAAATTGAGCTGCTGTTTTTTAGTATAAATTTTTATTCATACAAACATTTTTGGCTACATATGTGCATACATTTTTCAGCTGCGATCTCTTGAAAACCAGCTTCTTCAGAAAAAAATGAGATTTTCTGAAGGTCTGGAGGATGAGAAGACCGAGGAGGGACAGCACAAACCAGACCTCCACTGGAAAAGTGCGGAGACTGCTGGGACCTTGGGGAGCCTTATTGCCACCCAAATCCCGGAGAAGACCAATGGTTCTTCCCAGCGAGAAATCAATGGTAAGCGGCTGTTGCGATACCGCAACGCTATTTGCGGTGGTTATCGAAAAGAGGTGGAGAGTACTGGAAATCTGGGGAGGCTTGTTGTCACTCAGACTCCAGGGAACACCACCGGTTGTTGTCGATGAGCGATCACTGATCATGACCTGTGTGAGAACTCCTAGTGAGTACAAATAATAATAATAATAATAATAATAATAATAATAATAATAATAATAATAATAATAATAAATTATTTTATTTATATTTTTTTTTTTTTTTAAATGGTGCCGGCCTATGCTGACACCAGACAAAATATTTGTAGAGGGTCGAGGAGGATGAGAAGACCGAGGAGGGACAGCACAAACCAGACCTCCACTGGAAAAGTGCGGAGACTGCTGGGACCTTGGGGAGGCTTATTGCCACCCAAATCCCAGAGAAGACCAATTGTCCTTACCAGCGAGAAATCAATGGTAAGAGGCTGTTGCGATACCGCATCGTTATCGAAAAGAGGTGAAGAATACTGGAAATCTGGGGAGACTTGTTGTCACTCAGACTCCAGGAAACACCACCGGTTGTTGTCGGTGAGCAATCACTGACGATGATCTGTGTGAGAACTCCTAGTGAGTACAAATAATAATAATAATAATAATAATAATAATAATAATAATAATAATAATAATAATAATAATAATAATTTGTAATAATCAAAGCTACGTTGAAGCGAGAAACACACACACACACACACAAGTGAAATTTTCTAATGATTGTATAAACTGGGAAGAGGTACCCGTTATTGTTAATATAAGGATGGTTGACTTACAAAGGGGGGGTGGAGGGTATGAGGGGGGGGGGGGGTAAGTAGATAAGCTTTTTACTCGGGGATTAGCCGACTAGATAGATAAAATTACTTACTCATTAGCTCTACCTAGCCGGTGTTGTCCGGGAGTATTTTTTTCACTTTCTTTTTTTGGGTTTCACTTCTTTCTTTTTTTTCTTGGTTATCTTGAACTTTTCAGCTTTAACATGGCTGCCATTGAAACAACGTTATCTGAACGCGATTAGTTTATGACAATTTGGTTCAAGTGATAATTTAACGAGCAAACAGTGTCGTACTAAATTAGTATTACTAATATACGTAATTAGTTATTTGGTAACTAAGTTATTAATTATAAATAATAGACCAACTTGTTATAAACTAGTATTAATTTGGTTAAGATAATGCTGTTTCTCAATGACAGCCATCTTCAAGCTGAAAAGTTCAAGATAACCATTATTTTTGTTTTTATTAAAATATTGGATGACGGTATTGTTTGGCCATTAAATTTATCAATTGAACCAAATTGTTATAAAACTGCAACTAATTTCGTTAAGGTAATGTCGTTTTACTGGAAGCCATATTAAAGCTGAAAACTTCAAGATAACATTTTTCTTCATTTTTTTTTTTTAGACCAAATTATTATTTTTTTACTAAATAGGATTTTGATAGTTAAATTTAATTATTACGATATCAATCGTGGTTAATAAATTATTAAAACTATAAATAATTGGGTAAAATTGTCGTTTCCCAACCAAAATGGCGGATAGTAAATCGTCTGCAGTTTTATGATTTTTCTCCAACCTCACAAATGAGTAAGTAAACCCAAATAAATTGTTTTGGACTAATTACCTAACTGTATTTCTTTTTAAATAATTAAAGGTAGTCTAAAACAAATTATTTGGGTTTACTTACTCATTTGTGAGGTGGGAAAACTGCAGATGATTTATTGTCTGACAATTTGGTTGGGAAACGACGAATTTACCAAAATTAATCTCAAACAATTTATTTGGGTGTACTTACTCATTTGTTAGGTCGTGAAAATGCAGATGATTCGTTGCCCGCCATTTTGACTGGGAAACGACAAATTTACCAAAATTAATCCCAAACAACTTATTTGGGTTTACTTGTTTGTTAGGTCGTATAAATGCAGGCGATTCGTTGTCCGTGATTTTGGTTGGGAAACGACAAATTTACCAAAATACTAATAATAATATGTAAGTCACGTAGAGGCGAGAAACACACGCACATAGACACACGAGAAGTTATCTCATAATGTTATTTAACGAAAGGTTTACTTATGTATATTATTTTAATCAATAATCTAATCCGATGGCAACTTTAAAAAGAAAAATATCTCACAGAAAAAAATTTATTAAAATATAAATCAAATTAAATACAAAATTAATAATGATCTAATAATAAATAATGAGATTTAATAATCTTATGATAATAATATTTTTTTTAATAATAAAAAGGCCTAAATAATAATACTGATATAATATTAAATAATATTGATCTAATATATAAACAATGATTCAATAAATAGAAATTGGTATAAGTAAACAAAGATTAATATTAAATAAATAATGAATAATGATCTAGCCATGAATAAATAATGATTTAATAATAAAAATTTGATAATAAATATGATCTAATAATAATGATCTAATAATATAAAAAATTTGAAAATAAATATGATCTAATAAATATGATCTAATAATAATGATCTAATAATATAAAAAATTTGAAAATAAATAATGATCTAATACAAAATAAATAATGATTTAATAATAAAAATTTGATAATAAATATGATCTAATAATAATGATCTAATAATATTAAAAATTTGAAAATAAATAATGATCTAATACAAAATAAATAATGATCTAATAATATTAAAAATTTGATAATAAATATGATCTAATAAATAATAATGATTTAATAATATTAAAAATTTGATTATAAATAATGATCTAATACAAATAAATATTGATCTAATAATAAAATTTGATAATAAATAATGATAAATATTAACAGTAAAAAAAATCGCTTAAATTATAAATAATAATATATTACATAAATAATGATTTAATAATAAATGAAAAATGATCTAATAATAAAATCACTAATTAATGAGAAATAATGGTATAACATTAAATAAATAATTATAAATAATAACAATAAATAAAAATCGAATAATCAAATAATAATAATAATAATAATAATAATAATAATCTTCTTTTTTTTTTTAAAAACAAGATAAAAAAAGACATTTTTTAATTAAAAACACGCGCACTGAGTAATTTGGATTCGTTTCGTTAAATTAATTTTTTGCGCCATGTGATATTAATTTGAAATTGTCCGTCTACAAAAAAAAAAAGAAATACATTATTGTTTTGTTTTTTTAAGAGAATAAGTTAAAATACAAAATATTTGGGCATTTTAAAGCCTTTAATTAAATTCTCAGTCCCCTATTTTTTATTATTGCTAAAAAAGAAAGAAAAAGAAAACCCTTTTTTTTCTGATCAGAAATAAATAAATAAATAAAAACGCGCAGAAGGAGAGAAAAAAGAGAGCGCTTTTTTTTTTAAAGAAAAAAAATAATATTGACATAAAGTGGGTGACCTGTTTACATACTCTTCATCATTACAAAATGATCCCCCAGTTTATAAACGCTTACTTTAAGTTCGGGCCTGACATAAACAGGAATAATTATTTACTAAACGGTTTGTTGAGTTCGAAGCAAAACTGAATTGGATTGAATAAAAAATCCGTTTCGGAAGCTGACATTATTGAACATTTTTAATCAAAGTCGAACAATAAACGTCCGTTTTCTTTGCAATTAAACGCAGAAAGAAAGAAAAAACTATTCCCTGTTTATAAATATAGTCTAACTTCTCTTACTCAATTTATCGTAATTAAAAATGTCGAAATAGAAACAATACTTATATTTGAAACGTTTGTGTAGATATATATTTAAAGTGTATGAATTTTTATATATAGATATATATAAATGTGTGTAATATATATATATATATATATATATATATATATATATATATATATATATATGTATATTATTTATATATGTGTGTGTGTGATGTATAAATATATATTTAAATATATGTATAGGACACGTACATGTATTCTAACAGATATTAATGTATAAATATTTAAATGTAGATATGTTTTAAATGCGTACGTACAGACATACACACACACACATATATATACATATATATATATATTACATAATAATATGTATATATTTACATAATCTATATCGATACACACACATGTATATAGTATGTAATATATATACTATATCATATATAGTATATACTATACAATATATATACTATATAGTATATCATATATACAATATATTTATAGTATATAATATATACTACATATAGTATACAATAATACATATAGTATTAAATATATATTATATATAGTATATAATAATATATATATATTATATAATAATATATAGTATATAATATGTACTATATAATAATATATGGTATATAATATGTACTATATAATAATATATGGTATATAATATGTACTATATAATAATATATAGTATATACTATGTACTATATAATAATATATAGTATATAATATGTACTATATAATAATATATGGTATATAATATGTACTATATAATAATATATAGTATATACTATGTACTATATAATAATATATAGTATATACTATGTACTATATAATAATATATAGTATATAATATGTACTATATAATAATATATAGTATATAATATGTACTATATAATAATATATAGTATATACTATGTACTATATAATAATATATAGTATATACTATGTACTATATAATATATAGTATATAATATGTACTATATAATATATAGTATATAATATGTACTATATAATAATATATGGTATATAATATGTACTATATAATAATATATAGTATATACTATGTACTATATAATAATATATAGTATATAATATGTACTATATAATAATATATGGTATATAATATGTACTATATAATAATATATAGTATATACTATGTACTATATAATAATATATAGTATATAATATGTACTATATAATAATATATAGTATATAATATGTACTATATAATAATATATAGTATATAATATGTACTATATAATAATATATAGTATATAATATGTACTATATAATAATATATAGTATATAATATGTACTATATAATAATATATAGTATATACTATATATAGCATATACTATATATAGTATATACACTATATACTGTATATAATATATAGTATATACTATATAGAATATATAGTATATACGACATACTATATATAGTATATACAACATATAATATATATAATATATATATGTAGTATAAAACATATATATTATATATATATATGTAGTAAATTATATATGATATACTATATATATACTATATTACATAAATACTATATATATAGAATAGCTACTATATATATATAGTATATATATATACTATATACATACACATACTACGTATACACATATAGTATATATGTATATACATATAGTATATATATATACTACGTATATACATATAGTATGTATATACATACTACGTAACACATATAGATTATATATATATACTACGTATATACAAATAGTATATATACTATATATATACATACTCTATAAATATCTACTTTATATATCTATATACTCTATAAATATGTACTCTATATATCAATATACTCTATAAATATCTACTCTATATATCTATATACTCTATAAATATCTACTTTATATATCTATATACTCTATAAATATCTACTCTATATATCTATATACTCTATAAATATCTACTCTATATATCTATATACTCTATAAATATACACTCTATAAATCTATATACTCTATAAATATATACTCTATATATCTATATACTCTATAAATATATACTCTATATATCTATATACTCTATATATCTATATACTCTATAAATATACACTCTATAAATATACACTCTATATATCTATATACTCTATAAATATATACTCTATATATCTATATACTCTATAAATCTATATACTCTATAAATATATATCTATATACTCTATAAATATATACTCTATAAATATATACTCTATATATCTATATAGTCTATAAATATATACTCTATATATCTATATAGTCTATAAATATATACTCTATATATCTATGTTTTTATACTCTATAAATATATACTCTATAAATATATACTCTCTCTATATATATATACTATATATACCCTATAAATATATACTCTCTCTATATATATATACTCTATAAATATATATATACTCTATAAATATATACGATACATACTATATAAATATATACTCTCTCTATATATATACTATATATACTCTATAAATATATACTCTATATATATATATACTATATATACTCTATAAATATATACTCTATATATACTCTATAAATATATACTCTATATATATATATACTATATATACTCTATAAATATATACTCTCTATATATATATACTATATATACTCTATAAATATATACTCTATATATGTATATACTCTATATTCTATATATATATTCTATATATGTATATATACTATATTCTATATATATACTCTATATATGTATATATACTATATTCTATATATATACTCTATTCTATATATATACTCTATATATGTATATATACTATATTCTATATATATACTCTATATATGTATATATACTATATTCTATATATATACTCTATATATGTATATATACTATATTCTATATATATACTCTATATAAGTATATTCTATATATACTTTATAAATATATACTCTATATACTATACTCTCTCTATATATATAGTGTATATATACTCTTTCTATATATATATACTCTCTCTATACATATATACTCTATATATATATATACACTCTCTCTCTCTCTCTCTCTATATATATATATATACTCATATATACTCTATATATAGAGAGAGAGTGTATATATATAGTATATATATATTTATATACTATATAAATATTGTATGTACAGACTGTTTCGCTGTATCACAGTCCTGCAGTGTGGCTAGATATCATGCATATATTACTGCAAACTGTATTTTATTTTAAATGGAATATATTAAATCAACAACAGGGTGATGAGGGGGGGGGGTGTACGTTTGAAACCTAAATAAATAAATAACAACAATAATAATAATAACAACAATAATAACAATAATAATAACAATACGAAATGGCAGGTGCGTTTCTCCCTTACGATGACAAAGTTGGACACAAGGTCAGGTTTTTAAAAGAGGAGAGGGGGGGGTGTTAAAAAATCCGGCTCCACCAACTCCCAACCCCTCCCCCCAAAAGAGGAATCCCGTTTTTTTGTGGGTTTTTTTTTTAAAGAAATGAACAATGTTTATCACGTGTCGTAATATGAATGAAATAGAGGGCGCGACTTACCTGTTTAAAGTTGTTGTGAGCGGTTATTAAATTCGTTTTTCAATCAACGAAACCCCCAGAAAAAAAGAACGGTTTTTAGCAGCTATAGTCCCACGTTTTCACTCAAGTAAAGTACCATTGTGTAGTAGTACGACTAGTTGTACAAGTCGAGCAAACACGGCGTGTAGTCGTAGTACGAATAGTCGCTCATACAACAGAGAGAGAGAGAGAGAGGGGGCAGTGAGAGAGGGCGGAGAAAGAGAGGGGGGCAGTGAGAGAGAGGGCGGAGAAAGAGAGAGGGAGAGGGGGAGAGAGAAAGAGAGAGGGAGAGGGGAGAGAGAGAAAGAGAGAGAAAGGTAAAAGGAGAGAGAAGGAGAGAGAGAAAGAGAAAGAAAGGGACACAGACAGAGAAAGAGAGAGAGAGCGGGAAATGGTAATAGTGGTAGTAATAGTCGACCACAAGAGAGAAAGAGAGGGTGGAAGAGAAAGGGCGCGAGAGAGAGGGCGCGAGAGAGAGGGCGCGAGAGAGAGGGCGGGAGAGAAAGAGCGGGAGAGAGACAGCGGGAGAGAGAGAGGGGGAGAGAGAGAGGGTGGAAGAGAGAGAAGGTGAAAGAGAGAGGGCGAGAGAGAGAGAGAGGGCCGGAGAGAAAGAGCGGAAGAAAGACAGCGGGAGAAAGAGAGGGGGAGAGAGAGAGGGTGGGAGAGAGAGAAGGTGGGAGAGAGAGGGCGAGAGAGAAAGAGGGCGAGAGAGAGAGAAAGAGAGAGAAAGGTAAAAGGAGAAAGAGAAAAAAAGGGAAGAGAAAGAAAGGGACAGAGAGAAAGAGAAAGAGAGAGCGGGAAATGTTAATAGTTGTAGTAATAGTCGTCCTCCAAGTAGTATTAACGCTGTTAGTAATAGTAATAGTTATAATTATTACGTTGTACGAAATAAAATATCAAACCAAATAAATAAATATGAATAAAACCGAAATTAAAAGAAACGGGCGGACGTAATATGATGCAATCCCCCCCCCTCTTTAAAAATTGTTTTTTTTTTTAATAATTTAATTTTTTAAATTATTTTTATTACCGATAAATACAAAAGAAAATTTAGATTATATTCTATTTACAAAGTACTTAGTGAAATTTTGTTAAATTTTTAGGTGGGGTTCAGTTTGCTATTAAATTTGCGATTAAAAACCTGGAGGTATTGTTTTTTTATTATTTTTTATTATTATTATTATTATTATTATCATTATTATTATTATTAATATATATCCCTCCCAGCAAACTGAACCCGTTCCTAAAATTTTAACAAAGTTAATAAAAACATCGTTTCTCGGCCTTTTGGCTAAGATCAAAGTGTAATATCTGTTCCGATGGATACTGCACGCCTGTCCTGTGCAGTTCTAGGGGGTCCACCCTCCCAGGCTTCGCCTCCCCTCTTTGGGGAGGAGTAAGTTTATTGCTTACTGTCTGAGGCGCCCCTACCGGGGAATGCCGACGGGGCTGCCCAGGCAATTTTTAAATGGCCAGAGTGCTCACCTCTCGAGCGCTGGCTTTTAACCCCACTTGCTCGACCCGATCTTGGGTCACATCTTACTTGTGGGAGTAAGATAAAACTGGCCTTGTGCCTAACTCCGCGAGGAGTAAATAAACATCGTTTAAGTGTTGTGATCTTTGATATCGAAATAATCCAAAAATAACAATAAAAAAAATGTAGATTATAACATTTTTTAAAAAAAATGTTTTTATTAACTTTGTTAAATTTTTAGGAGGGGGTTCAGTTTGCTATGCGATTTCAGACTTGGAGTTATTGTTTTGTTGTTATTTTTGGATTATTTCGATATCAAAAGAAAATTAGGTCATAACAGTGAGAAAATGTTTTTATTAAATTTGTTAAATTTTTAGGAAGGAGTTCAGTTTGCTGGCAGGGATATATATTAATAAAAATCCATATCGTCTCAGAAAGGATCGTACACAAATTGTTGTTTGTGTTGAATTATTGGAGCGTAAATAAAAGATCATGTCGTAAATAAGTTTACCTAAAATCTCTTTCTTTCTTTTTCTCTTTCTCTCTCTTTCTCTCTCTCTCTCTCTCTCTCTCTCTCTCTCTTTCTTTCTCTCTCTTTCTTTCTTTCTCTCTCTCTCTCTTTCTCTCTTTCTCTCTCTCTTTCTCTTTCTCTCTTTCTCTCTTTCTTTCTTTCTCTCTCTCTCTCTTTCTTTCTCTCTCTCTTTCTCTCTCTCTCTTTCTTTCTCTCTTTCTCTCTCTCTTTCTCTCTCTCTCTCTCTTTCTTTCTTTCTTTCTCCCCTTTCTCTTTCTCTCTCTCTCTCTTTCTCTCTCTCTCCAAAGAGATAAACAAAATGCGAACATTGTTCCAAGAATCCAAATCCAACGGTTATATGGCGTACGATCGTTTCTAGGATGATTTGGAAATATTTTATTTTACATTATGGTTAATATATATATATATATATATATATATATATATATATATATATATATATATATATATATATTTTATCATAGTTCACCCGAAAAAGGCAGGCCGCCACTGTAGACGTAAGGGGCTACTGAGAAAAAGGGTGAAAGTTTGAGGGGGTCAACCTAAATTGGGAGCTGTGCAGCGAGATGTCTGTTTACATTAGTTTTAAAGTTCTGCATGTCAGTACCGTCATGAAAACAGGGAGCAGGAAGGGAGTTTCCAGAGTCCAGCAGTACGAGGAAAGAAGCTTTTGGAGTAGAAAGCTCTTCGGCATCTGGGGACCTCAACAGTGAATGGATCGGATCTGGCAGATTGTCGGGTTGGTCTAGTGAATTTACGTCGTGGGGGCACCAGAGCAGCAAGTTCATTGGAACACAATCCATTGAAGTATTTGTAAAACAAGCACAAGGAAGCAACATTGCGGCGGTGGGATAGGGGCTAGAGCTTGGTGGATAGTTAGGGACCTATTAAGTTGGCGACTCTTTTTTGGACCTTGTCTAAGAGGGAGAGACTAGTAGATGATGCACCAGCCCAGATGTGGCAACAATACTCCATGCATGGGCGGATGGTTGCTTTGTAGAGATATAGGATAATGTCAGGTGTGAGAAGTTTACTAGCACGGTAGAGGGAGCCCACCTTCTTTGCAGCAGCCCTTGATATATATATATATATATATATATATATATATATATATATATATATATATATATAATAATAATCCAGGTAAAACATCCACGGGGTAGTAATCCAAAGAATTTCAACCGGGTTTATAAAAAGTGCTCAATATCAAATAGAGCTTTTATATATGATTATTTTTATTTACACAGACATGTACAAAATCTGCGACACTGGCATGTCGATGTTATCGATCAACAGTTATTATAAAACTGAGATCTCATCAGACAGAGTTAGAATCCGATCTTAACCTTAGATCATATTTGGAAAGAATATATATATATATATATATATATATATATATATATATATATATATATATATATATATATATGTGTGTGTGTGTGTGTGTGTGTGTGTGTGTGTGCGATAAAGAATTGAAATAGTATTCCGACGTAATGGACCTTTAAAAAAGGAAAACCAAAAACTATTATTCATGTATTCATCAACGTTTCGTCTTTATTATAAGACTTCCCCAGGATGATTGTCGAAGAAAACAACACACAATTACAAAATATTTGAAACAGAGGTCGTGGCCTTGAAGGGCCGCTTATGAAATAATAAATTATGAGATATAAAATTTCCCACCTTTTGTATCTCATTTTGTACTTGTGTGTTTTTTTTCTTCAGACAATCATCCTGAGGAAGTCTTGAAATATAGACGAAACGTTGATGAATACATAAATCATATTTTTTAGTTTTCTTTTTTTCAATTTCCATATAGATATATATATATTAAATATACAATATTAATTTTAAATAAATAATATTAAATTATTTTTCCTACATACACCAGCGTTTTGAGCTTTCGCTCTCACCAGTGTAGGGAATGATAATCTCAGATGTTCGCACGGATCGGACCCCTGCTACAGAATCAACGTAGACTCCGCAAGCAAGCGGCATAACCAATCAGCCACATGCAAGAAGGGAATTTAAGTTCTATTTATTCGAAAGGGCGACATATCTAGAAGGACTGACTAAAGATTCTACGAACGGTTGTGCGGATGACAAATCTATTTCATCTTCAATTGTTCAATGCCAGGTGTACTCGATCAAACATGTTATTTTTTCTTTCCTTAAGCCAAGGCTTTTCAAAGATTAACATCTTATCATCAGAGGAATTGCATAGATGGATAAGTTGGCAGGGGAATATTAATTTTAAATAAATTATACTAAATTATTTTTACCTACATACGCTAGCGTTTCGAGCTTTCACTCTCGTCAGTGCAGGGATGATAATCTCGCACGGAACGAACTCCTGCCACAGAATCAACCTAGACTCTGTAAGCAAGCGCTGTAACCATTAGGCCACGGGACATTACCACATTCAAGCAGAGAATTTAAGTTCTTATTTATGCGAAGGGCGGCATATATAGAAAGACTGACTAAAGATTCTACCTACGTGTCAGTCTATTTTTAACTTCCCCCGAACAGGGCTCAACTTTAATCTTATTAAAGGTGCTTATAACAATATTAATTTAAAATAAATCTAATTAAATTATTTTTACCTACATACGCTAGCGTGGTAGTAAGACTCTGAACGCTACCGACACGTAGTTCAGCCACAAATGTAAAATGTGCACAGGTTGAAAACCCGATGAAAGGAAATCAACCCGTACTCCATAAAATGAATACACATCCTATCACAAATTATAAACATAATTGCATGAACAACCATGGCAAAATTAACAGTACATAACAAGTATTTACTTATTTAAAAGAGGCTGGTTTTGTTATTCTGAGAAAGTCGATCAGAATTAAAAGTTCATTGTTAGCAATTATGAAGGCTTGTATTGATTTACTCCTCTCCAGGAGTTAGGCAAAAGGCCAGTTTTTATCTTACTCCCACAAGTAAGATGTGACCCAAGGTCGGGTCAGGAAAGTGGGGTTTAAAAATTGCCTGGGTAGCCCTGTCGGCATTTCCCGGAAGGGGCGCCTCAGGCAGTAAGCAATAAACTTACTCCTTCCCAAAGAGGAGAGGCAAAGCCTGGGAGGGTGGATCTCCTAGAACTGCACAGGACAGACCCATAGACCGGTGTAAATCGAGCCCCGAAGGCCAAGACAATACCAGTCTATGGGGTGCAGTATCCATCGGAACAGATACTACACTTTGATCTTAGCCAAAAGGCCGGTATTTAACGCCTACCCACAATAGGTGTATGTGACACAAGGTCGGAAAGTGGGGTTTGAAAAGCCAGCGCCCGAGAAGGTGAGCGCTCTGGCCATTAAAAATTGCCTGGGTAGCCCCGTCGGCATTCCCCGGTAGGGGCGCCTCGGGCAGTAAGCAATAAACTTACTCCTCCCCAAAGAGGGGAGGCAAAGCCTGGGAGGGTGGACCTCCCGGAACTGCACAGGACAGAGCCATAGACCGGCGTAAATCAAGCCCCGAAGGCCAAGACCATACCAGTCTATGGGGTGCAGTACCCATCGGAACAGATACTACACTTTGATCTTAGCCAAAAGGCCAATTATGAAGTTTATTTACTCCTCACCAGGAGGTTAGGCACAAGGCCAGTTTTATCTTACTCCCACAAGTAAGATGTGACCCAAGATCGGGTCGAGAAAGTGGGGTTAAAAATTGCCTGGGTAGCCCCGTCGGCATTCCCCGGTAGGGGCGCCTCAGACAGTAAGCAATAAACTTACTCCTCCCCAAAGAGGGGAGGCGAAGCCTGGGAGGGTGGACCTCCTAGAACTGCACAGGACAGCCGTGCAGTATCCATCGGAACAGATACTACACTTTGATCTTAGCCAAAAGGCCAATTATGAAGGATTGTAGCATTTATGAAAATGAAAATAGGAAAGTTCTTTTTCCTGACACAAAAGTTATAATTGTGTCGAAAACCAAATGTTATAATTGTTAAACTTAGTTTCACGCGTTAATACCAATTAAAAAGGCTTATAGCGTTTATGGAAATAAAATAGGAAAGTTCTTTTTCTCTTCTGAAATTCGAGGAAAACAAATGAAAAGACACAATATAAACAAAATGAAAGTTTGATTTAGGACGAATTAAATGGTAATTCTTTTTGCTTTTTGTTTTTTGTTTTGTCCTTATGTATAAACACATACTTTTTTTTTGTTTTGACGGTGGAGAGAAGGATATTTTATAGAATTTTGGATTCTGTGGTCCATCTTTAACGAGCTGTTTTAGGGTCCTGAGATATACGTAATCTCGACGTTGGAGAGGCCATTTGATTGACTGGTCGGTCGATATCAATTCTGTTGGACAGGGTTTTCTTAAGTGTCCGGTAGACAGCCGTATTAAATGTCACTGCATTTCTTCCACGTTAGTTTTCAAATTCCGGTTTATTTTGCGTGCTGGGATAAATTTTCTGAATCTGACGGCTTGGTGAGCGGTCGATTCTCAGAGGCGTCCACTCTTAACGTCGGTTCGCAACCTTCTCCATGGTTTTGTGTGCGGAGATAAATTGTTTGAATATGACGGCTGGGTGAGCGGTCAATTCACAGAGGCGTCCTTTCTTCACCGGTCCGGGACGTTCTCCTGTGCAGGGATAACTTGTCTGAATATGACGGCTGTGCGAGCGGTCGATTCTCAGAGGCGTCCGCTCTGGACAAATTGTCTGAATATGACGTCTGGGTGAGCGGTCAATTTTCAGAGGCCTTCTTTCTTCACCAGTCCGGGACATTCTCCTGTGCGGGCATCTGCTCTTAACTCTGCTCGAAGTTCGACCCCCCCTCCGGGCCAAGGCCGTCCCCTCAGAGACGTCCTCTCCTGCAGCTGACAGCAGCTCGACTCCTTGTGTTTCCTCTCGCTTCGACTTTCCCGCTCTGTATCTAAAAACAGCAATCCCTCACCTGATTGGTTGAGTCTTCCGCCCACGCCAATGTTGACCCATTTTTTTGACAAACGTCGCCGTTTGCACCCCCTTTCTGTAATGGTAGGGGAACATGTGCCAACAAGTCCCCTGCTCCCTTTTTTATCCCTCATGGGGCAAAATATGTAGATATAACACTAGCATTTCGAGCTTTTGCTCTCATCAGTGCAGGGATGATATTACCACATTTAAGGGCGGCAAGCTTTCACTCTCATCAGTGGAAGGAATAATAATAATATATATATCTATATATATATATATATATATATATATATATATATGTATATATATATACATATTACAGATACAAGGTAAATAAATTTATGACATATACATTTACATGCGTTCCAAGAATTCAACATTAACAACAGTTTTGTGTGCGATCGTTTCTTAGACGATATTGATTTTTATTGCTATCAAGTTTCTTCATCAGCACAGGGTATATAGTTTAAAGTTACAACAACATTATGACTTGAGTGCAGATAATATTTAGTTATACAGCAATTTGAGAGGTTGAGGGAGGGTAAGGGTTAGTAAGGGTTAGGGTTAGGGGTTGGGGTTGGGGTTGGGGTTGGGGTTAGAGTTAGGTTTAGGGGTTACGAGTTAGGGTTAGGGTTAGTTAGGGGTTGGGGTTAGGTTTGGGGTTGGGGTTAGGGTTAGGGTTAGGGGTTAGGAGTTAGGGTAAGGGTTAGTGTAAAGGTTAGTTAGGGGTTGGTGTTGGGGTTGGGGTTAGATTTAGACATTAGGGTTAGCGTTAGGGCTTAGGGCTTAGGCTTAGGGTTAGGGTTAGGGTTAGGATTAGGGTTAGGAGTTAGGAGTTAGGAGTTAGGGTAAGGGTAAGGTTTAGGAGTTAGGGTTAAGGGTTAGGGTTAGGAGTTAGTGTTAGGGTTAGGGTTAAGGGTTAGGGTTTAGGGTTAGGATTAGGGTTAGGAGTTAGGAGTTAGGGTTAGGTTTAGGTTTAGGGTTAGGCTTACTGGTTAGGGTAAGGGTTAGGAGTTAGGGTTAAGGGTTAGGGTTAGGAGTTAGGGGTTAGGGTTAGGCTTAGGGGTTAGGGTTAGGAGTTTGGGGTAGTATAATTTAAAACTTTGCAAAAACTGATTTTTTTTTATTCAACAAACAGTCAACAGTGAACCACTTCCGGTTGATTGGGTTGAGTGAATGGAACTCTTCTATTTTTTTTTTCTGATTCACATTGTACTGACATCTAAACTACAGAAGTGCCAACATTTTTTAATTATGACATTTAAAAAAAAATGTTTTTATTAAATTATTTAACTATTTATGGGACGTTCATCCACGACCATCGTAATATAAGAAAGTTCGGGCATTTGTTATTGTATCCAACAAAACGAAAAAGGGGTGAGAAAAATGTGCAACAAATAAATGTTACCAAAGGCAAGATAATCTACTACTGGATAAGTAATATATTACGCCGTCCGTGGTTCACCTTGTTATGCAAATTAAAAAACTGAGTATTTTTTTTGGGGGGGGGGGATTTTGGGTTTATTATCGATTAAGAACAACAAAATATTTCGGATTATGACATTTTAGTTGTTTTAATTTTTTTTAATTGACTTGTTCAATTTTAAGATGGGAATACAGGGTATTAATGTAGATTAAACCCCCTAAACTACCCCACCCCCACCCTAAAAAAATGAAAGTTTACTGTTTGTAGGCGATTACATGTAAACACTGCGAACAACTTGGCGGAAAGAAGACGAATAATTAGAATTTAGAGTGGGGGATTATAGCAGAAACCCTAACCCAAACCCTAACCCTAAACCAAAATCCTAACCCTAACTCCTAAGCCTGACCCTAACCTTAACCCTAACCTAACCCTAACCCTAACCCCTAACCCCTAACTCTAACCCTAACTCCACCCCCACCCTAAAAAAATGAAAGTTTACTGTTTGTATGCGATTACGTGTAAACACTGTGAAAAACTTGGCTGAAAGAAGACGAAAAATTAGAATTTAGAGTGGGGGATTATAGCAGAAACCCTAATCCAAACCCTAACCCTAACCCTAAACCAAAATCCTAACCCTAACTCCTAAGCCTGACCCTAACCTTAACCCTAACCTAACCCTAACCCTAACCCTAACCCCTAACCCCTAACTCTAACCTAACCCTAACCCTAACCCCTAACCCTAATCTAACCCTAACCCTAATCCCTAATCCTAACCCTAAGCTTAACCCTAACCCTAACCTAACCCTAACCCTAACCCTAACCCCTAACCCCTAACTCTAACCTAACCCTAACCCTAACCCCTAACCCTAAGCTTAACCCTAACCCTAACCTAACCCTAACCTTAACCTCTAACCCCTAACCCCTAACCCTAACCTAACCCTAACCAACCCCTATAATATTGTTTGTGAGTAACAAAAACTGTCACACGGAAAGAAAAAACAAACAAAAATTATAACAACAACGAAAAGGTTTAGTCATTGAAGTTACCTACACCGTCGGGTATAGGTTGAAGTAAGTTGGACAGTGCCGAATGGAGGAATGAGCAAATAGAAAGTTCAGGCATTTGTTACTGTATCTAACAGCATGAAAAAAGAGCGAAAATAAAACAAAAACAACAAATAAATGTTACCAAAGGCAAGATAAGTTACTACATCGATAAGTTTATTTGTGTTTTAACTTATTTTAAAGGTTTTTTGTTTTTTTAAAATCCAAACCAAAACTAGTGTCTAATCTGTGATGTTTGATATCAAAAATGAAACGGAAGCACATCCAATAAATGTCACCAACTTTGCAGAAATGATGTTGTTAGTATAATTTGGATTATTCGGACTACTCAAGATGTTCTTGGCCTTTTGGCTTAGATCAAAGTGTGGTTTGGTAGTTTGGTAGTTTTGTTTTACGGCATATCAACCCTTTTTGGGTTATTTAATGCCGAATCTGGTCATTATAGTGAAAGTTTTTATGCTTTAAGTTCTTTATATCTTCAAATGTTTAATCAGGGTTTTTGGTTTGGTAGTTTTGTTTTACGGCATATCAACCCTTTTTGGGTTATTTAATGCCGAATCAGGTCATTATAGTGAAAGTTTTTATGCTTTAAGTTCTTTATATCTTCAAATGTTTAATCAGGGTTTTTGGTTTGGTAGTTTTGTTTTACGGCATATCAACCCTTTTTGGGTTATTTAATGCCGAATCAGGTCATTATAGTGAAAGTTTTTATGCTTTAAGTTCTTTATATCTTCAAATGTTTAATCAGGGTTTTTGGTTTGGTAGTTTTGTTTTACGGCATATCAACCCTTTTTGGGTTATTTAATGCCGAATCTGGTCTTGTTTTCTTCTCTTTTTTGTTTCTTTCCCCTTTTAATATCTGTTTCTATTTAACCCATAGTTGGGACCCTAACAGGTACTACCACTCCGGGTCAGGGTGGACCTGGGAGCAATGGTAATTAAGAGGAGGCTCCACATTCCCCAAAGTCCGTAAGCCGGATCTCACCATCGGATGTAGTTTAAGGTCATATCCAGGACTGGGAGTAGGGTAGGAAAAATAAAAATAAAAAAGGGGAGGGAGAAAGGGAGAGGGGCTGTTGTTTTTGTTTTTGGTTTTGTAGAACATAATTAAGTTTTACAAACAAAAAAAAAAAAAAAAAAAAAAAAAAAAACGTCAATGTAGGTGAATTTCGTCTCAGGGAGCCACAGGGCAGCCTGATCTGGTATCACCAGTCAAAGTGTGGTATCTGTTCCGATGGATGGCCTTCGGGGCTTGATTTGCGCCGGTCTGTGGGTCTGTCCTGTGCAGTTCTAGGAGGTCCACCCTCCCAGGCTTTGCCTCCTCTCTTTGGGGAAGAGTGGGTTTATTGCTTACTGCCTGAGGCGCCCCTACCGGGGAATGCCGACGGGGCTGCCCAGGCAATTTTTAAACCCCACTTTCCCGACCCGACCTTGGGTCACATCTTACTTGTGGGAGTAAGATAAAAACTGGCCTTGTGCCTAACTCCTGGAGAGGAGTAAATCAATACTCAAGATGAGAACAGTAGTCCGAATAATCCAAATTATACCATTTATCAGTCTTCATCTAAAAAACAATGATGTTGTGGTCTTGCGATAAGACTGCGTTCACAATGGACCTTATTATTTGTGCACATACATTCAGACCAAATCCCAACCTCGTTAAACAGTACCTTCTACCTTGAAAAACAACGGCCTGGTAGGGCCAAAGTCACTTAGCAATTGTGGTTCTGGCCTCGATAGAGACCAGAGCGTTGAGTTTCTTGATTACGACCAGACCCTGTTGGCGTGGGTCGCTTAAGGAGAATTCCTTTTTGCAACCCCAATCGTTGCAGATTCCCTTCTGGGTACAGCCTCCAATTACTTTATTCAACAAAAAGGAAATTTCTTCCCTTTTTTGTTGACCGTACGGTTACTTAATTAGTGATCGAGTTTCTCATCATGGAGATTCCCAGGGAGCAGATCCTTCGCCGGTTGACAATGCTGAAGATGAAGATTGAAGAAAGAATAAGGCTGTGCCATGGGGACAGAGTGACTCCTCATGTTTACTCTCTCTCTCTTCCGGGGCCGTATTCTGGGATACGTCAATGAAATGGAAGACTAAATAACGAAGCTTGAACTAGCTTTGATTCCTGAGACGGCCGGACTGGAAACCGATCGGAAGCAGATCGGAGATCAGAGATCGGAGATCGAAGATCCAGCAATGCTACATTTGATCCTTGCCGTCTCCATTCCCTCGGTTTCCTGGCGCAAACATCGGCGTCTGCAGTATATTCATCCACATGGAGGTTTAGTTCTCAGTAGTCCATTCATTTTGTTGTTGGTAAAACTCCGCTCGGAAATCGGGTTCTTCAATGATAGAAACAGAAAGTGGCTTGTCAAGAAATTGTGACCTCCCCTATCTTCAAGACGGATACTCCGCCCGCCTAGAGTTTTCATCGTGCCTATCTCCATCCAGAGGTCGAGACCAAGCGTAACCAGGACCTTTATTACAACTGCACGTCAACTCTCCAGTCATAAGCTAACAGACCCAACTTCACATGTCAGCGTTCTCCCGTCAATAGTAACCATCTCGATGGTCTGTTTTGTCCATATTCGGCAGACATTTTTGCTCACTATAGTGCAGAAGCACCAAGAATCAACCCTAACCCTAACTCTAAACCCTAATGTTACCCTAACCCCAAACCCTAACCCTAAACCCTAACCCTAAACCCTAACCCTAACCCTAACCCTAAAGTTAACCCTAACCCTAACTCTAACCCTAAACCAAAACCCTAACCCTAACCCTAATGTTAACCCTAACACTAACCCTAGCCCTAACCCTAATGTTAACACTAACACTAACCCTAACCCTAACCCTAATGTTAACCCTAACCCTAAACCCTAACCCTAACCCTAATGTTAACCCTAACCCTAAACCTTAACCCTAACCCTAACCCTAACCCTAACCCTAAACCTAAACCCTAACCCTAACCCTAACCCTAATGTTAACCCTAACCCTAAACCTTAACCCTAACCCTAACCCTAACGCTAACCCTAACCCTAAACCCTAACCCTAATGTTAACCCTAACCCTAAACCTTAACCCTAACCCTAACCCTAAACCTAACCCTAAACCTTAACCCTAACGCTAACCCTAAACCTAAACCTAACCCTAACCCTAATGTTAACCCTAACCCTAAACCCTAACCCTAACCTTAATGTTAACCCTAACCCTAACCCTAAACCTTAACCCTAACCCTA
>OY744554.1:46643998-46648998 GCA_963556195.1 Sepiola atlantica | reverse complement strand
TGTTGCCACATCTGGGCTGGGGCATCATCCACTAGTCTCCCCCTCTTAGACAAGGTCCAAAAAAGAGTCGCCAACTTAATAGGTCCCTCACTATCCACCAAGCTCCAGCCTCTGTCCCATCGCCATAATGTTGCTTCCTTGTGTCTGTTTTACAAGTACTTCAATGGAGTGTGCTCCGATGAACTTGCTGTTCTGGTACCCCAACGACGCAAATTCACTAGACCAACCCGACAATCTGCCAAATCCCATCCATTCACTGTGGAGGTTCCCAGATGCCGAAGAGCTTTCTAATCCAAAAGCTTCTTTCCTCGTGCTGCTAGACTCTGGAACTCCCTCCCTGCTCCTTTAAAACTAATGTAAACACACATCTCGCTGCGCAGCTCCTAAATTAGGTTGAAACCCCCCCCCCCCAACCACCAAAAAACCTTAACCCTTTTTTCTCAGTAGCCCCTTACAGTGGCGGCCTGCCTTGTTTGGGGTGAACTATGATGAAAAAAAAAAAAAAAATTTTTCAGATTGAATCTTCCTCCGATCGATATATAAATCTTTACTATTCTCTTTTTTTGCTTTTTTATGAAAATGTAAACTGAACAATAAACAAGAATGATCAACTCTTTCAATGTGACCAAACCAACGAAGTCTCCTGTTTTGCACACGTCTCCCTACATATTATCCAGATTTAATCACCATCTGGTAAATAATTCTATTTTAACATTTTATGAACAAGAAAGAAGAAAAAAAACGACCCAAATAAATTGAAACCATTAATTTATTAGATTTTTTTTTTTTTTTTTTTTTTTTTTTCCTTCTTTCTTTCCTGAAATAAAAAAAATAAATGCTATTGTTAGATCCGGATCCGGATCCGGAAGTCGCGGAAGCCGAACGCAGATCCTAGACGGCTATTATGGGTTTGTTGCGAAATTGCACAAATCAGGTATATAATTCTCGTGCGGCTGTTCTTAACCCAGAACCCCCGATTCAGTTACGGGTCAGCGAGAAACTGCACATACGGATTATTAATAGTCGAATAATAATAGACGGTGTTCGGGATTGCAATTTCCAATCATAGCGTTAATTACACGGAGATGTCGGCTTTAAATACAAATAATCCTTTCACAGCTGCTGGATGGGAGCTTGTAAATCTATATTTTTAGCCATTTCTGTCTCAGCGAAGA
The DNA here is from genome assembly GCA_963556195.1 of Sepiola atlantica. Lineage (NCBI taxonomy): Eukaryota > Metazoa > Mollusca > Cephalopoda > Sepiida > Sepiolidae > Sepiola > Sepiola atlantica. The sequence continues at coordinate 46,647,823 of OY744554.1, read as the reverse complement.
TTAATACGTGAATGCGTGAATGTGGATTTGGCCTAAAAATATTGCTTGCCACGAAATGAGGAAGCCAACAGAAAACTACAGAATTAAATTTTCATAACTGATAAATGCAATATATATATATATATATATATATATATATATATATATATATATATATATATATATATATAGAGAGAGAGAGAGAGAGAGAGAGAGAGAGAGAGAGAGAGAGAGAGAGAGAAACAAAAGAACTAAATCATTCAAGATACCGCTGAATGATTTAGTTCTTTTGTTTTTTTTTGTGGGGGGGGGGGGGGATTTATTCATCATTGTGCCGGCCGACGTGAAAGTGTATTATCGCACATTGTTCCGTTTTTTTGTTTTTTTTTAATGTATTTGGGACCGATTATTTGCTTGTTGGCTTGGTGGAAGAAATAATGCACGAGCTACTTTTCTAAGTCTTTTTCTAGGACTTTATTTTTTTTTATCATTGTTCTTCCTTGCTTTTTAATTTTGACTTTTATTTTTATTTTTTTTTCCTCTTCTCTTCTTAAGTGACCTCAACTATTGCAACGCCACATTGTGTATTGTCGGCAGTTGAAACCAGTATTCCAGACATTTAATTTCCCTGATGATCTGCCAAGCAAGTAACTGCTTGGTAGTGAAACACGTGTAGGAAAAAACATTTAATTTGAATAAATAATATTTGTAAGAAAAAATATCTTTAATGGTGATCATTGGTGTCCTGAAAGGAATGCTTTGGTAAGCCTTCATAAAATCACATATAAATGCTCTGTACTCTGTAATCGAGTATCATCGAGCTTGTTTTTATTGGAACAACCCCGGTCTTCACTGAATGATCTATTTTATAAGTGAAAAATCTAAATCTATATATATTTATATATATATATTACTATTTAATGTATCCACATTAAATTTTATAAGGCGATATCATTTTTTATGTATCAATTTTCAGTATTTACTTCAACAGTGCTCGATACGTAAGTAGAGCCAGGTAGTAAGCTATGAAAATATATTTATAGCAATTAAGCTACACAGAGGCTACACAGAAATAAATTTACCTTAGGCTAACAATACATAAATAAATAAATAACAAATAAGTATAATAAAAACTAAACTAAACTATAACCTAACAATTTAAAAAACAAAAACCTAAAATAGAAATACAAAGAACCACGTGTTAAAATAAGTTCACCCATTATATTGACACAACAAAGAAACAGGATATAGGCCACTCTATAGAAAACTGAACAATAGAACAGGATATAGGAAGTAACACTAACCGGATCTTTGTTCATGGGAAGCCAAACGATTGGCTGAGAGAACAACAAAGAATCTGATTGGTTAACTAGCTAGCCGTGTATATAAAAACACCCGGCAAAAATAACTCCATGCATTTTAGCCTGAAGATTCCCCTAGGGGAATGAAACGCGGGAGCCTCTGTGTAGCTTAATTGCCATAGATATATTTTCATAGCTTATTATATAAATATATATATATATATATATATATATATATATATATATATATATATATATATATATATATATATATATATATTTCTCCCCTCTCTCCCACCCACTCCCCATCTTCTTTCTTTTCTTTATCCTACATGAATTTATATTTTATTTTATTTCATTTTATATTCGATTCTCAACGGTCTCAAATCTAACCACGTGACTTTCCAAATAATACATTTCCTTTTTCTTTTCTTTTCTTTTCTTTTCTTCTCTTCCGCATTTCATTCTTCTCAAATATGATGAGATCTTAGCTTTTAACAGCTGTTGATCGATAACATCGACATGCCAGTGTCGCAGATTTTGTACATGTCTGTATAAAAAAATAATCATATTTATATATATATATATATATATATATATATATATATATATATATATATATATATATATATATATATATATATATATATAGGGTGATTCATAAGTTACGTAGCCATTCATTTTTGAAATTCTAAAGTTAAAAAATACGGTAATACAAAACAGAAAGTTTATTCAACAAATTCATTTATGGGAGTTTAAAATTACAGCAAATTTTCCAAATTTCCACCTTCGTTCTGCATGCATAGCTCCATTCTTTTTTGCAAGGAATTTACGACTTTTTGTAGCATATTTGATTGATAAGTGTGGGAGATTCATCAAATTTGGCCACAGGAATAACAATAAAAATTCGCTCTTCAATTGTAAATGACATACTGCCTGAAAAAAAAAGCAAATATGATGATTTGCACAAATTTAAATAAATAAAAATAAATATATATAGAAACAAATATATAAACGAACAAATTTAAAATAACAAATAGCAGTAATTAGAGAGTAAGATAACAATTATCAAAAGTTCATAGTATGTGTGTGCTTCATATGGTAATCATTTTAAATAGCTAAGTGACTTATGAATCACCCTGTATATGATTATTTTTTTATTTATACACACACACACACACATATATATATATATATATATATATATATATATATATAAGGTAAAATATAATAACACGAAATTACATGATTGTCGATGCAATAATTTATTTCAACTTTGCGGTTTCATTCAAGCATCAAATTAGACAATTACATTTTTGAGACTATATATATATATATATATATATATATATATATATATATAGAGAGAGAGAGAGAGAGAGAGAGAGAGAGAGAGACCGAGAGAGACCGAGAGAGAGAAAGAAAGAGATATATATAGAGAGATGTACACATACGCTTATAAAATGATAAAATAACAAAATAATAAATAAATGTTGAGAAAAAAACTTTTTTTTACAAATGTTGGTAGCCTTGCTCCTTTACATAAATATTTTTCTCTCGTTGGAACTGAACTAATACTGCACTACCCTCTGTATATATATATATATATATATATATATATATATATATATATATATATATATATATATATATATATATATATATATATAAATATATATATATATATATAAATATATATATATATATATATATATATATATATATATATATATATATATATATATATATATATATATATATATATATATATATATAATTTTTATTTATGCCAACATATCAAAAGCTACACATCCATGGAAATGTTTCGCTCATTAGCTACAAAAATACTATCTAATCAGGCTAAAATTTAAAATGTCTGCTTTTTATTTGTTCATATTGAAAATAGAAAAAAAATGAAAATAAAGCTATTAATATATTATTGAGCACTATATATATATATATATATATATATATATATATATATATATATATATATATATATATATATATATATATATATATATATATATATATGAAAAATAAAAAAGGAAATTAAAAAAAACTATATTATTTATGTATTCATCAGCGTTTCGTCTTCATTGTGAGACTTCCTCAGGATAAAAAAAAATTGCAGAAAAAAATCATACAATTATCAAATTTGATCTGCCCAAATAGGGCGAGCCTCCCACCAGACTGTGAAAAGAAATAAAACAATTGAGACAGGCAAAATTGATTTTGTATTATCAGCAGCAGTTTACAGAGTTTTTATGGGGGGGGGGGAGGGTTTGTTGGATATGAGTTTATTATCTTTAGCCTTGAAAGATATTGTCTGGGTCACTGTGTCCAAAACGATCGTGTAACGTCCGAGTGGATGGACGGGGGGATTCATTGCCATGTTCCAAATTAAAAGGGAGTAATAAGGACAAATGAATTTCTATGCTTCAAATTTCTTGTTTGAATGACGAACTCTCAGCTAGTAATATATATATGTATATATATTACTAGTATATATATATATATATATATATATATATATATATATATA
>OY744554.1:46636498-46638998 GCA_963556195.1 Sepiola atlantica | reverse complement strand
TGCTATTTGAAATTTAAGCTTAACAGACCAAAGAAAATGCTATTTGAAATTTAAGCTTGACAGACCAAAGAAAATGCCATTTAAAATTTAAGCTTGACAGACCAAAGAAAATGCTATTTAAAATTTAAGCTTGACAAACCAAAAAAAATGCTATTTAAATTTAAGCTTGACAAACCAAAGAAAATGCTATTTAAAATTTAAACTTGACAGACCAAAGAAAATGCTATTTAAAATTAAGCTTGACAGACAAAAAAAATGCTATTTAAAATTTAAGCTTGACGAAAAGAAAATGCTATTAAAATTTAAGCTTGACAGACCAAAGAAAATGCTATTTAAAATTTAAGTTTGACAGACCAAAGAAAATGCTATTTAAACTTAAGCTTGACAAACCAAAAAAAATGCTATTTAAATTTAAGCTTGACAAACCAAAGAAAATGCTATTTAAAATTTAAGCTTGACAGACCAAAGAAAATGCTATTTAAAATTTAAGCTTGACAGACCAAAGAAAATGCTATTTGAAATTTAAGCTTGACAGACCAAAGTAAATACTATTTAAAATTAAGCTTGACAGACCAAAGAAAATGCTATTTAAATTTAAGCTTGACAGACCAACGAAAATGCTATTAAAATTTAAGCTTGACAGACCAAAGAAAATGCTATTAAAATTTAAGCTTGACAGACCAAAGAAAATGCTATTTATAATTAAGCTTGACAGACCAAAGAAAATGCTATTTAAAATTTAAGCTCTACAGACCAAAGAAAATGCTATTTAAAACTTAAGCTTGACAGACCAAAGAAAATGCTATTTAAAATTTAAGCTTGACAAACCAAAGAAAATGCTATTTAAAATTTAAGCTTGACAGACCAAAGAAAATACTATTTAAAATTAAGCTTGACAGACCAAAGAAAATGCTATTTAAAACTTAAGCTTGACAGACCAAAGAAAATGCTATTTAAAATTAAGCTTGACAGACCAAAGAAAATGCTATTTGAAATTTAAGCTTGACAGACCAAAGAAAATGCTATTTTAAATTTAAGCTTGACAGACCAAAGAAAATGCTATTTAAAACTTAAGCTTGACAGACCAAAGAAAATGCCATTTAAAACTTAAGCTTGACAGACCCAAAAAATGCTATTTAAAATTTAAGCTTAACAGACCAAAGAAAATACTATTTAAAATTTAAGCTTGACAGACCAAAGAAAATGCTATTTAAAATGTAAGCGTACCACTGTCAGGAATATAAGCAACTTGCGAATTTCAGAAGCTATCCTTATTTCGAGGCATAAACCTGTGATTAATAACAGACGTGAACTGGATTCTACTTTCATCATACAACCTACACTGGCTCCTATCCTACATCTCATAATAGTCACCACCGCTCTCTACAATGTATTAATTAGTGCCGACTCAGGAGAGGTGATGTTAGTGATTGCGCAACCCTTGCTTCACAATTACACGCGCAGCCAGCCCCTTTCAGGAGTGTCCATAGTCTCACTAGACTGAACGGAGGGCGTTGACTTTATTTTTTTTTAGTATACTTGCCCTAAAAGTGACGGAAATTCTAATGATTATATTTCTTTATCTTTGCATTATCGGCTGCAAAAAGTGCTCAATACTTTTTCGAAGAGTGCTGTGACCTTGAAGGGCTGATAAAAATTAAGACAACACGGTGGTATATTTACACGAGTGTATTTACAGAAGTACAAAATAGTATGTTACAGAAAGTCTACGTGAGATACTGTGACTATGACTGCCACAAATAGCGCTATCTACTTCTTTCCCACCGCAGGCACAAGGCCGGAAGGTAAGGGATGAATTAAGCCAGCGCCCCTAAATAAGGGTCACTCTGACCTCCTAAAAATAGCATGAGCAGCCACAAACGGTAGTCACTGATATGGGATGCGACTTGTGTCGACACTTTTGCACCTTCGTCAGCAATAGAATCGGTAACAAACCCTGGACATGCAGCAGTGTCAGCAGAGAGCCACAAGCGGCTAAAATATGTTGATCTCGACAGATTTGTATTTCAACCGATCGCCGTGGAGACGAGTGGAGTGATTGGCTCTGCCACACACAACTTCTTCAGCATCCTTGATCTATTAATGACGCGCAACACCGGAGACAATCGCGAATTGACTTGGCTTCACGAGTGCCTCTCTATCGCCATTATTTGTGGAAACGCCTTGAGTCTGCTCTCGGCCTGCCAAGCCAGCCGGACATTCGAAGAAAACTATGGACTGTGATACGATTATATATAAGGAATCGGGATTTCTCGATATTGAACTAAACAATGTCCAAGTGACGAATTAGGGATTTTTTAAATTATTTATTGAATTATAAATCTTATAGTTTACTTTTTCACCGAATGGATCAGTGTAATATATAAGGAATCAGGATTTCTCGATATTGAACTAAACAATGTCCAAGTTATGAATAAGGGATTTATTAATTATTTATTGAATTATTAATCTTATAGTTTACTTTTTCACCGAATGGATC
>OY744554.1:46628998-46631498 GCA_963556195.1 Sepiola atlantica | reverse complement strand
TGTCTCGTGGATATTTACTTTAACCGAATGACTATATATATATATATATATATATATATATATATATATATATATATATATATATATATATATATATATGATAATTTTATTTACACAGACATGTACAAAATCTGCGACACTGGCATGTCGATGTTATCGATCAACAGTTACTATAAACTGAGATCTCATCAGGCAGAGTTAGAATCCGATCTTAACCTCAGATCATATTTGGAGAGAATGAAGTGGAAGGATAGAGAAAGAGAAGAAGAAGAAAAGAAATTTAACATTTCAAAAAAAATTAAAATTATCATATATAAAGCTCTATTCTGATATTGAGCACTTTTTATAAACCCGGTTAAAATTCTCTGGATTACCACCCTGTGGATATTTTTCACCTGGATTATTACCATTATTATATATATATATATATATATATATATATATATATATATATATATATACATACACACACACACACACACATATATATATATATATATATATATATATATATATATATATATATATATATATATATATATATATATATTTACATTTTTCACTTATAAAATAGATCAGTCAGTGAAGACCGGGATTAGGCCAATAAAAACAAGCTCGATGATAATCGATTACAGAGTACAGAGCATGTATATGCGATTTTATGAAGGCTTACCAAAGCATTCCTTTCAGGAGACCAATGATCACCATGAAAGACTTTTTCTCACAAATATTATTTATTCAAATTAAATGTTTTTTCCTACACGTGTTTCACTACCAAGCAGGTACTTGTTTGGCAGATCATCTTTAAGTAATTGTTTCTATTGATGATATCAGGGTTGGTTGTTTTTTTTGCTTACTACTATTTCGATTGTTTCACTTTCCTAAGTGATTAAGATGCAGAAAATTGCATTATTAGTCGCCCTTAATTTTATATGACGTATTTTTCGTTAATAACGCTGGACTATAGACATCAATATCGAAGGTTCAATCCTTGTCTAAGTTAGCCATGCTGATGACGGCTATGAGCCAGAAACAAGTGTCCATGGATTACGTTTATGTACGTATAAAATGAATAACATATATATATATATATATATATATATATATATATATATATATATATATATATATATATATATAATGAAATAATAAAATAAGGTGCCAATCAAATTTTATTATAATTCAAAATTCAAGCAAAGTATCTTAACGTCCTGAGCTCATGAGTTTTCAAAGATAATTCTTCTCATCAGAGGACCATTACCTACAGGTAAGAAAATTACACTTTGAAAATACATAAAAATATATACAAAAATACATAAAAATATATAACATCAACATACTTTTTTGTTAAATCTATACAATCCATCCAGGTCATACAATTTAAAAAACATAATCAGGAAAGATATCCAGAAGGTTGACCCAGGTAATGAGTGACAGTCCAAATACGATTTCACTAATTATAAGATATTAGTCGACGCTTATATCTTTTGCTGGATTACTTTATATATATATATATATATATATATATATATATATATATATATATATATATATATATATATTATAATATAAAATGAAGTAATAAAATAAGGTGTCAATCAAATTTTATTAGAATTCAAAGTTCATGCAAAGCATCCTTAAGTCCTTAGCTCATGAGTTTTCAAAGATAATTCTTCTCTTCAGAGGACCATTACCGCAGTTATACTACTACAGGCAATAAAATTACGCTTTGAAAATATATAAAATTATATACACAAATACATAAAAATACATAACATCAAACATATCAATCCAAAAACATACTTTTGTTGAATCCATACAGTCCATCCAGGTCATACAAGTTGAGAAGCATAATCAGGAAGGACATTACTCCAAGATACAAACAGCAGTCCAAATACGTGAAATTGAAGGGGCCGGCAAAGTTATCCAGTCGCGAAATATGTCCATATTCAATGTTAATGATAAAGGTAAATCCTAGGGTACACACATATATTGGGGCCACAGCAAATTTAATTAAATCCCGCATCTCCATGCATAACTACTCCTTCAATAACGATGTCGGTAACAACAGAACATCCCTGACCACTTTAGTTAAAAATTTAAGATCAAATAATATTCCACACAATATAAAATGGTCTATCTTAAAAAAATCAAACTCCTACAGCCCAGGATCCAGATCTTGTGGTCTATGCAACTCTGAAGCTGTAATGATAGCTACTGCACCTAAACATTTAAATCTGATAAATTCTAGAAGTGAATTAGTCTCCAAATGTCGACACGGAAGGAAATTCAAATATGCTATATGGAAACCACCACCAGTCTTGCCGTAGCTGTTTGGGCGAGCAATGAAACCGGGGGTGTCCAGACTTCGAGATGGGTCCTTTTTAATTTTTAATCTTTTTTGCCTAAGGGATTTAGACTCTGAGGTTGTAAGGGTTTATACACCTAAATTTTCAGTTTCTAAATATATACACCTAAATTTTCAGTTTCTAAATATATT
>OY744554.1:46608998-46623998 GCA_963556195.1 Sepiola atlantica | reverse complement strand
TTGATCATAGAATCGTTTTCATCCATTTATTTCTTCATATTAGTGTCTCAACACTTCACAACATCTAACTTCTACCGCTTTATTTAATTGTTAAATAAATCATTTATTATTGTTGATCTCCATAGAATCGTTTTCATCCATTTATTTATTCGTATTTGTGTCTCAACACTTCACAACATCTAACTTCTACCACTTTATTTAATTGTTAAATAAATCATTTATTATTGTTGATCCCCATAGAATCGTTTTCATCCATTTATTTCTTCATATTAGTGTCTCACCACTCAAAAACCACTTCACAACATCTAACTTCTACCGCTTTATTTAATTGTTAAATAAATCATTTATTATTGTTGATCTCCATAGAATCGTTTTCATCCATTTATTTCTTCATATTTGTGTCTCAACACTTCACAACATCTAACTTCTACCGCTTTATTTAATTGTTAAATAAATCATTTATTATTGTTGATCATAGAATCGTTTTCATCCATTTATTTATTCATATTTGTGTCTCAACACTTCACAACATCTAGCTTCTACCGTTTTATTTAATTGTTAAATAAATCATTTATTATTGTTGATCTCCATAGAATCGTTTTCATCCATTTATTTCTTCATATTTGTGTCTCAACACTTCACAACATTTAGCTTCTACCGCTTTATTTAATTGTTAAATAAATCATTTATTATTGTTGATCTCCATAGAATCGTTTTCATCCATTTATTTCTTCATATTTGTGTCTCAACACTTCACAACATTTAACTTCTACCGCTTGATTTAATTGTTAAATAAATCATTTATTATTGTTGATCATAGAATCGTTTTCATCCATTTATTTATTCATATTTGTGTCTCAACACTTCACAACATCTAGCTTCTACCGTTTTATTTAATTGTTAAATAAATCATTTATTATTGTTGATCTCCATAGAATCGTTTTCATCCATTTATTTCTTCATATTTGTGTCTCAACACTTTACAACATTTAGCTTCTACCGCTTTATTTAATTGTTAAATAAATCATTTATTATTGTTGATCATAGAATCGTTTTCATCCATTTATTTCTTCATATTTGTGTCTCAATACTTCACAACATCTAGCTTCTACCGCTTTATTTAATTGTTAAATAAATCATTTATTATTGTTGATCTCCATAGAATCGTTTTCATCCATTTATTTCTTCATATTTGTGTCTCAACACTTCACAACATCTAACTTCTACCGCTTTATTTAATTGTAAAATAAATCATTTATTATTGTTGATCCCCATAGAATCGTTTTCATCCATTTATTTCTTCATATTTTTGTCTCAACACTTCACAACATCTAGCTTCTACCGCTTGATTTAATTGTTAAATAAATTATTTATTATTGTTGATCTCCATAGAATCGTTTTCATCCATTTTTTTCTTCATATTTGTGTCTCAACACTTCACAACATCTAGCTTCTACCGCTTGATTTAATTGTTAAATAAATCATTTATTATTGTTGATCTCCATAGAATCGTTTTCATCCATTTATTTCTTCATATTTGTGTCTCAACACTTCACAACATCTAGCTTCTACAGCTTTATTTAATTGTTAAATAAACCATTTATTATTGTTGATCTCCATAGAATCGTTTTCATCCATTTATTTCTTCATATTTGTGTCTCAACACTTCACAACATCAAACTTCTACCGCTTTATTTAATTGTTAAATAAATCATTTATTATTGTTGATCTCCATAGAATCGTTTTCATCCATTTATTTCTTCATATTTGTGTCTCAACACTTCACAACATCTAGCTTCTACCGCTTTATTTAATTGTTAAATAAATCATTTATTATTGTTGATCCCCATAGAATCGTTTTCATCCATTTATTTCTTCGTATTTGTGTCTCAACACTTCACAACATCTAACTTCTACCGCTTTATTTAATTGTTAAATAAATCATTTATTATTGTTGATCTCCATAGAATCGTTTTCATCCATTTATTTCTTCATATTTGTGTCTCAACACTTCACAACATCTAGCTTCTACCGCTTTATTTAATTGTTAAATAAATCATTTATTATTGTTGATCTCCATAGAATCGTTTTCATCCATTTATTTCTTCATATTTGTGTCAAACGTGGATCAGTTTGTCTTCATGACGTGTTCTGTCGATTTCACTCAGTTAACGCACCTTTGGCTTTGATGACAACCCCAAAGCGGTTTCAGAATCAGCTACCAGCATTCTTCATAGGCTTACCGACAGACAATCCCTCTTCATCTATAGTAATTCCCTCAGTTGTAAAATTGTTAATAAATCATTTTATATTGTTTATCTCCATAGAATCGTTTTCATCCATTTATTTCTTCATATTTGTGTCTCAACACTTCACAACATCTAACTTCTACCGCTTTATTTAATTGTTAAATAAATCATTTATTATTGTTGATCTCCATAGAATCGTTTTCATCCATTTATTTCTTCATATTTCTGTCTCCAAACTTCACAACATCTAACTTCTACCGCTTGATTTAATTGTTAAATAAATCATTTATTATTGTTGATCTCCATAGAATCGTTTTCATCCATTTATTTCTTCATATTTGTGTCTCAACACTTCACAACATCTAACTTCTACCGCTTTATTTAATTGTTAAATAAATCATTTATTATTGTTGATCTCCATAGAATCGTTTTCATCCATTTATTTCTTCATATTTCTGTCTCCAAACTTCACAACATCTAACTTCTACCGCTTTATTTAATTGTTAAATAAATCATTTATTATTGTTGATCTCCATAGAATCGTTTTCATCCATTTATTTCTTCATATTTGTGTCTCAACACTTCACAACATCTAACTTCTACCGCTTTATTTAATTGTTAAATAAATCATTTATTATTGTTGATCTCCATAGAATCGTTTTCATCCATTTATTTCTTCATATTTCTGTCTCCAAACTTCACAACATCTAACTTCTACCGCTTTATTTAATTGTTAAATAAATCATTTATTATTGTTGATCTCCATAGAATCGTTTTCATCTATTTATTTCTTCATATTTGTGTCTCAACACTTCACAACATTTAACTTCCACCGCTTTATTTAATTGTTAAATAAACCATTTATTATTGTTGATCTCCATAGAATCGTTTTCATCCATTTTATTTCTTCATATATGTGTCTCAACACTTCACAACATCTAACTTCTACCGCTTGATTTAATTGTTAAATAAATCATTTATTATTGTTGATCTCCATAGAATCGTTTTCATCCATTTATTTCTTCATATTTGTGTCTCAACACTTCACAACATTTAGCTTTTACCCCTTGATTTAATTGTTAAATAAATCATTTATTATTGTTGATCTCCATAGAATCGTTTTCATCCATTTATTTCTTCATATTTCTGTCTCAACACTTCACAACATCTAACTTCTACCGCTTTATTTAATTGTTAAATAAATCATTTATTATTGTTGATCTCCATAGAATCGTTTTCATCCATTTATTTCTTCATATTTGTGTCTCAACACTTCACAACATCTAACTTCTACCGCTTGATTTAATTGTTAAATAAATCATTTATTATTGGTGATCCCCATAGAATCGTTTTCATCCATTTATTTCTTCATATTTGTGTCTCAACACTTTACAACATCTACCTTCTACCGCTTTATTTAATTGTTAAATAAATCATTTATTATTGTTGATCATAGAATCGTTTTCATCCATTTATTTCTTCATATTTGTGTCTCAATACTTCACAACATTTAACTTCTACCGCTTGATTTAATTGTTAAATAAATCATTTATTATTGTTGATCCCCATAGAATCGTTTTCATCGATTTATTTCTTCATATTTGTGTCTCAACACTTCACAACATTTAACTTCTACCGCTTGATTTAATTGTTAAATACATCATTTATTATTGTTGATCTCCATAGAATCGTTTTCATCCATTTATTTCTTCATATTTGTGTCTCAACACTTCACAACATCTAGCTTCTACCGCTTTATTTAATTGTTAAATAAATCATTTATTATTGTTGATCTCCATAGAATCGTTTTCATCCATTTATTTCTTCATATTTGTGTCTCAACACTTCACAACATCTAACTTCTACCGCTTTATTTAATTGTTAAATAAATCATTTATTATTGTTGATCTCCATAGAATCGTTTTCATCCATTTATTTCTTCATATTTGTGTCAAACGTGGATCAGTTTGTCTTCATGACGTGTTCTGTCGATTTCACTCAGTTAACGCACCTTTGGCTTTGATGACAACCCCAAAGCGGTTTCAGAATCAGCTACCAGCATTCTTCATAGGCTTACCGACAGACAATCCCTCTTCATCTATAGTAATTCCCTCAGTTGTAAAATTGTTAATAAATCATTTTATATTGTTTATCTCCATAGAATCGTTTTCATCCATTTATTTCTTCATATTTGTGTCTCAACACTTCACAACATCTAACTTCTACCGCTTTATTTAATTGTTAAATAAATCATTTATTATTGTTGATCTCCATAGAATCGTTTTCATCCATTTATTTCTTCATATTTCTGTCTCCAAACTTCACAACATCTAACTTCTACCGCTTTATTTAATTGTTAAATAAATCATTTATTATTGTTGATCTCCATAGAATCGTTTTCATCCATTTATTTCTTCATATTTGTGTCTCAACACTTCACAACATCTAACTTCTACCGCTTTATTTAATTGTTAAATAAATCATTTATTATTGTTGATCTCCATAGAATCGTTTTCATCCATTTATTTCTTCATATTTCTGTCTCAACACTTCACAACATCTAGCTTCTACCGCTTTATTTAATTGTTAAATAAATCATTTATTATTGTTGATCTCCATAGAATCGTTTTCATCCATTTATTTCTTCATATTTCTGTCTCAACACTTCACAACATCTCACTTCTACCGCTTTATTTAATTGTTAAATAAATCATTTATTATTGTTGATCTCCATAGAATCGTTTTCATCCATTTATTTCTTCATATTTCTGTCTCAACACTTCACATCTAACTTCTACCGCTTTATTTAATTGTTAAATAAATCATTTATTATTGTTGATCTCCATAGAATCGTTTTCATCCATTTATTTCTTCATATTTCTGTCTCAACACTTCACATCTAACTTCTACCGCTTTATTTAATTGTTAAATAAATCATTTATTATTGTTGATCTCCATAGAATCGTTTTCATCCATTTATTTCTTCATATTTCTGTCTCAACACTTCACATCTAACTTCTACTGCTTTATTTAATTGTAAAATAAATCATTTATTATTGTTGATCTCCATAGAATCATTTTCATCCATTTATTTCTTCATATTTCTGTCTCAACACTTCACAACATCTCACTTCTACCGCTTTATTTAATTGTTAAATAAATCATTTATTATTGTTGATCTCCATAGAATCGTTTTCATCCATTTATTTCTTCATATTTCTGTCTCAACACTTATCAACATTTAACTTCTACCGCTTTATTTAATTGTTAAATAAATCATTTATTATTGTTGATCTCCATAGAATCGTTTTCATCCATTTATTTCTTCTATATTTCTGTCTCAACATTTCACATCTAACTTCTACCGCTTTATTTAATTGTTAAATAAATCATTTATTATTGTTGATCTCCATAGAATCGTTTTCATCCATTTATTTCTTCATATTTGTGTCTCAACACTTCACAACATCTAACTTCTACCGCTTTATTTAATTGTTCAATAAATCATTTATTATTGTTGATCATAGAATCGTTTTCATCCATTTATTTCTTCATATTTGTGTCTCAACACTTCACAACATCGAACTTCTACCGCTTTATTTAATTGTTAAATAAATCATTTATTATTGTTGATCTCCATAGAATCGTTTTCATCCATTTATTTCTTCATATTTGTGTCTCAACACTTCACATCTAACTTCTACCGCTTTATTTAATTGTTAAATAAATCATTTATTATTGTTGATCTCCATAGAATAGTTTTCATCCATTTATTTCTTCATATTTGTGTCTCAACACTTCACATCTAACTTCTACCGCTTTATTTAATTGTTAAATAAATCATTTATTATTGTTGATCTCCATAGAATCGTTTTCATCCATTTATTTCTTCATATTTCTGTCTCAACACTTCACAACATCTCACTTCTACCGCTTTATTTAATTGTTAAATAAATCATTTATTATTGTTGATCTCCATAGAATAGTTTTCATCCATTTATTTCTTCATATTTGTGTCTCAACACTTCACATCTCACTTCTACCGCTTTATTTAATTGTTAAATAAATCATTTATTATTGTTGATCTCCATAGAATCGTTTTCATCCATTTATTTCTTCATATTTGTGTCTCGTCACTCACAAGCTGGTGACCCTTATATTCTCTCAAACTTTATTTCATTTCCATTTAATATGCATGTACGCCCGTTTCCTTTCTTCTCTATTTTCTACCTTGGCCATTGACTTCATGTATATGTTTGTATGCGGCGAATGTCTGTCTGTCTGTCTCTCCGTTATCGAGAATTTTTGTAAACGGGGGTGGGCGGTAAATACTTTATTTTCAAGTTAGCAAGAATCTTTGTAAACTTAAGAATTACATTAGGAAACTATTAATTACTTAATTTAGATTAAATAACATGAATAAAGTATAAACAGATTTGACGACGAGACTGTGATTCGAACTCACAATATGTTCAGTATCTTACTCAATATATTACTCTGCGAAGTCGTATATATAGTGCTACCAAAACTCGCTCAAACAACAGGCGTGTTTTGCAATTTACATAATTCATTTCTTTTAAACTTCTAATAAATTCATATTTACAAATATACACTTATAACTGCTATTCTCAAATTTACATATGTATTTAAAATATTATTCTCGAAAGTAATATTAATAAGAATTATACATACAATTAATTAAAGACATTGTATTCTTGGCGTGGCATTCACTGTGGGTGGGTTAAACCATATTAACAAAGGAGCTCGAAAACTATGGGTTGTGCCAGTGAGGGTGGGTATTTAGAAAGTATCTAATTGATAATATGGATAAATAGATTCACACGTGTCACCAAATCGATTCACACGTGTCCACGGTGATAACCTAATTATAACAGAACGTTAATGACATCTCTTGATGGGAGAGAGGCACTGAAGGGGGCGACGGGGATGGGTCGTTCGGAGAATGGAATGAAGGGCAACACCTGTTGCCACATTGGGTCGTCACTTTGATTCATTTCAAGGTTAAGGAAGAAGAATACAGAGTTTAGGGCTAAGGTTAGGGTTGGGGTTAAAGGTTAGGGTTAGGGTTTAGTGTTAGGGTTATGGTTAGGGTGTTAGGGTTAGGGTTAGGGTTTAGGGTTTAGCGTTAGAGTTTAGGGTTAGTGTTAGGGTTAGGGGGAGGGTTAGGGTTTGGTGTCAGGGTTATGGTTAGGGAGTTAGGTTAGGGTTAGGGGTTAGGGTTAGGGTTTAGGGTTAGGATTAGGGTTAGGGTTAGGGTTAGGGTTATGGAGAGGGGGTAGGGTTTGGTGTTAGGGTTATGGTTAAAAGGTTAGGGTTAGGGGTTAGGGGTTAGGGTTAGGGTTAGGGGGAGGGTTAGGGTTTGGTGTTAGGGTTATGGTTAGGGGGTTAGAGTTAGGGGTTAGGGTTAGGGGTTAGGGTTAGAGTTCAGGGTTAGGGTTAGGGGGAGGGTTTGGATTAGTGCTAGGGTTTGGGTTTGGGTTAGGGGTTAGGGTTAGGAGGAGAGTAAGGGTTAGGATTAGGGTTAGGGTTAGGAGGAGAGTAAAGGTTAGGGTTAGGGTTTTGGTTTTGGTTTTGGGTAAGGGTCAGGGTTAAGGGTTAGGGGTTAGGGGTTAGGGTTAGGGTTTAGGGTAAGGGTTTGGGTTAGGATTAGGGTTTAGGGTTAGGGTTAGGGTTAGGGTTAGGGGTTAGGGTTAGGGTTAGGGTTTAGGTTAGAGTTAGGGTTAGAATTAGGGTTAGGGTAAGGGTTAGGGTTAGGGGTAGGGTTAGGGTTAGGGTTAGGGTTAGGGTTTGGGTTAGGATAATGTTTAGGATTAGGGAAAGGGAAATTTATTCAGTCCTTATTTAATTGTCTCCGCACGAAGGTCAATGTTTAATGTGGGGAACCTGACCCTAACCCTCTCACGCAAGGAAGATGTAAAGAAGACAAAAATGAAAGTAAAAAAAAAAGGTAATAGAACTCATGATTAACAAAACTATGTAAACACACCATTGTCCTATTCTACTTTTTCTCATTCCATGAAAAATCCCAGAAAATTTGCAAACAGCTTTGTTCTTCTTTCTTTTCGTTTTTCAGTTGTTCCAATTCAATTTGCTGATTATTTTTGTCAACATTTCCTTGGAGCCAATAACAAGTTGAAAGTCCGTATTTCTTCTTTAAAATTAGTTTTCTTTTCTTTTTCTAATTTTATCATTTTTTATTTTCTCAAGGTTACAAAATGTAACGAAATGCAGATTGACATTATTGCGTTTTAGATTTTTTTTTTGTTCCTAATAAAAGTTACACACTTTTAGTCTCCATAATCATTTGCTATATATATATATATATATATATATATATATATATATATATACACCCCCCACACACAAACATTCCAACTCACTCTTCCCCTTCAATCTCGACCACAGCCATCTGGTCAAACACCCCCTCCCCCTCTTCCTCAAATCTCTCTCTGCCATCCATTTTACCCCTGCTCATCCCCCACCTCTTTCTCTCATCGCCAGCCACAGTAGTCCTTGCTCCCTCCACCCTTCCCCTTTTTTCTCCCACTCATTTTCATTCTCTAACAAGTACGGACGTCCAGCTAGACGCTGCCATTATTTTTCATTTTATTTTATTTTTCTTCCCAACATGTCTACCCTACATGTATCTGTGCTTGCATGATATCTTTTCCCTATATCATCATCCTGATGAAGTCTTATAAATAAAGACGAAACGTTGATGTACACATAAAAAACATCCAGTTTTTGGTTTTCCTTTTTCATTTTACCATCACGTCGGATTACCTTCATCCTTCTCTTCCCATATATATATATATATATATATATATATATATATATATATATATATATATATTAGTAAGCTATGAAAATATATTCATGGCAATTAAGCTACACATCCTGAATATTCCCCCGGTGATGAAACGCAGACGCCTCTGTGTAGCTTAACTGCCATAAATATATTTCATAGCTTGCTACCTAGCTCTACTTACGTATCGAGCACTGTTTAAGTAAATACTGAAAATTGATACATACAAATTATATCTCCGTATAAAATTTTATGTGGATACATGAAATAGTAATATATATATATATATATATGTGTGTGGGGGGGTGTATATAAAAATCAATGTGCAAAAATATATTTTTATATATTTTCACAATCTATTTTCTATATTTTGACGTTAGGAATATCAATTTTCCCTTATATAGAAAAAAAGTTTTTTTTTCCAAGAAAGGAGAACAAAATTTTCGGCCGTAATCCTTCGGCCTTCGTCAGTGTATTGAAGAATTGTTGATGAACGGTGGGTGGTGGCAGTAGGAGAGAAAAAAGGGGGGAAGACAGTGAAATGATGATCATGCAGGTGTCTGTATATATATATATATATATATATATATATATATATATATATATAAATGACAATAAAAGCCCTTTTTACAATGTGAGACAAATTTATTTCTCTGATGATGGAGAATTTCTCCGAAATTAATTGGAAAAAAGTAAAAAAGAAAAAAGAAATAAATTTGTCTCGCATTGTAAAAGGGCTTTTATTTTCATTTATATTACTTTTCAGTCAATGCTTATAAAAAAGAACGACCAATATATATATATATATATATATATATATATATATATATATATATATATATATATATATATATATATATATATATATATATATTAAGGCATGTGTGATTGAAGACGACAGAAATCTTCTGTTTAGTGATTCCTTTTTTAATTTTTTCCATTCGTCGAATGATCTTTTTGACGTGTAGATGGAATGAATTGATGAAGGATCCATGTGTTGGACTAACGTTTTCGATTCTCTCCGGAATCATCTTCAGGTCTTTAATGGCTAAAATGAATAAAAAGCGAGTGAAAGAATGGAATTTCTTAAAAAATACGCCGGCAAACCGTTCACGTAAAATACGGACGTCTACATTTTAAAATGTGACTATTGAAACAGGTTCTTCGTTTATTTATTAATTTTATTTATTATTCTTATTATTATTTTTAATTTAAAATAGTGGCTGATTTAATTTTGTCTCGTCTAATAATTATGGAGAAGGAAAATGGGGGAGATAGGCAGTAAGTAATTTTAATAAGATGTCCCTATTTTTTTAATTGAATTGGGCGACACCGGTTGATATCACTAAACTAGGCTAAGCATTTTAAAATAGTTTTACTTGTCTCGTATGAAATGTTATTGATTTTAGGTTGCTGCGTTTTTATGTATACGGCTTCAAGTATTTTTAATTTTTTTAAATTAGTTTCGGAATGTATTATTTTTGTGTTCATTACTAATATATGTCTCAACTCAGATGTAGGGCAGTTGTGCGTTTGTAGGTGTTTGTATATTGAACTAGTGTTTGCGAGGTGCATAGTGGGGCGGCGGGATAGAGTAGTTGTTGTAATATATATATATATATATATATTTATATATATATATATATATATATATATATATATATATATATATATATATATATATATAAGTGTAAATTAGTCGTCCAAGGCTATAGCAATGCGATGTGGTTGCCGTGAGATGGAAAAGTGAAAAGAAATAAACGCAGGGAGAAAGTGAAACTCAAAACGATTTATTAATAATTTCACGGAAACTGATTAAATACCAAATTACGATGATCTGACACCGGTTTTTTCCCGTTTTTTTTCGACCCGTTCGGTCTTCTATTGTTGTCTTCTGATAATGAAAGTTTTTCTTTCGAAAATTTAAGATTACCCTTTGCCGATCTGTTACTTACCGAAAAAAAAAATAATTACTATTTGGTATTTAATCAGTTTCCGTGAAATTATTAATAAATCGTTTTGAGTTTCACTTTCTCCCTGCGTTTATTTCTTTTCACTTTTCCATCTCACGGCAACCACATCGCATTGCTATAGCCTTGGACGACTAATTTACACTTACATTTACCAGCAATGCTTCAAGCAAACTACAATCTCCTTATATATATATATATATATATATATATATATATATATATATATATATATAGTGTGTAGATTTCAATTTTGTGTAGAGAATCTGAATAACAGAGCTCAATGTAATTTAAACAGAGCAAAACAGAATTATAAAAAGAAAGACTATACACACATTAAGGTACAACCTTAATGTGTGTATAGTCTTTCTTTTTATAATTATATATATATATATATATATATATATATATATATATATATATAAATGAATTAATGCGAATTTTTTATTTATTTATCACTCCTATATTATAATCAAAACGGGTTACTATTATTTAAACCAATAATACAAGATTTTATTTACCTCCCCAGGAGGTTAGGCACAAGGCCAGTTTTATCTTACTCCCACAAGGTAAGATGTGACACAAGGTCGAAAAGTTTATAGAAGCATGTTTAGATGCAACATTTATTAATAAAATAAAATAAAAATCAGAACAGAAATTTTTTTTTTTTAATTTTTACTTTGATCTTGTGGCTAATAATTTCGCAAGAGAAACCTTGCTTCTTGAGAATTGTAAATTGATTAAATCTTAAATTGGCGATTATCAAGAATTTCTAACTGAGAAAAAAAAAAGGGTGGAAAAAAAACAAAAAAACAAATAGTCAACAAATAACTATCACCAAAGGCAATAAAAGGTAGGTTAGGGTTAGGGTTAGGGTTAAAGTTAGGGTTAGGTTAAAAAAAAACGGTTCGAGTTTTATCTGGTAAAAAAAATGGAACAGTACAAAAAAAAAAAAAATTAATTCAACTTTCTCATAAAAAATAATAAAATTATAAAAAAGTTGTTTCATTAATTTTATTCATCAAAAAAATAAATAATTTTTGGTAAATGAGTATAAAGTCCATTGAACACGACTTCCGCTTTCGTTTTAAACCATTTTCTTTATACAGGGTGGGCAAAAATAACGGTCCTATTTTTAAAAATTCATAACTTTTTTATTTATTGATTTTTTTTTTTTTTAGAATAAGTAAAGGACCCCTTCCGAAGCAAGCATGAGCCGTATTAGCCCTAAGGAACGTACCCTCATTTAGAAAACATTATTTTTGCTTAAAAAACTCAAAACAGTGTAAAAAACAATACTTTAGTTTTTGTAAGTTTTAAGAAGTGTTTTTCGGCTAAAATTTGTTTTGTTTATTTCAAAAAGTCTCGGAAGGGTCAGTCTACACACACATAAAGTTTGGTGAGTTTAACTTTTATTTTGTGGAAGTTATTCAAATTCAAGTTATTCAAATTTAAAGATAGGACCCTTATTTTGGCCCACCCTGTATATTCAGAAGTATTCAGATTTCTAATGAAATTGAATAAATTATTTTAAAAATTTCGGATTCATGTAAATTGTGTATAGTTCTGTATGTTTGTCGTAGTCCGTATGGATGGAAAAAGACGCGTTGCTGTAATAACGGTTCATTCACCTTTCAAATATGAAAACGCACACGTCCGCAAGACTTGTATTAACATTTGAGAGTTCGTTTTTAAACATCTTTTTTAATAATTTAATAATAAATGAGGCTAAAAGAATATAAACACATGTTTAGATGCAATATTTATTAATAAAATAAAATAAAAACTATA
The DNA here is from genome assembly GCA_963556195.1 of Sepiola atlantica. Taxonomy (NCBI): domain Eukaryota; kingdom Metazoa; phylum Mollusca; class Cephalopoda; order Sepiida; family Sepiolidae; genus Sepiola; species Sepiola atlantica. Next base: position 46,611,162 of record OY744554.1, on the reverse strand, counting down.
TATATATATATATATATATATATATATATATATATATATATAATATAAATATAGAGGCAAACAAGCCTTCAAAAACCATGTATTAGATGCGAGTAATTAAATCAAAAGAAAAATAAAAATATTTCGAAACATTTAATAAAATATTTCAAAATACCTTCCGTTTTTTTTTTCTTCATCTTGATTTTTTTTTTTTTGCTAATATTTCGCTTGACAAAAACAAGCTTCATCAGAGCCAAGACAAATAAAGGTATAACCTTTTTTTTTCCATAATTTACTTCCTGGTGTTGGTGAAGTGTCACGTCCGGTGTTGTGGACTATTGTTGAAAATGTCTGTTTTAAATAGAATAGAACTTGAATGCGCATGGTCGCTGCGAGTTATAAATTAGGAAAGTTCATTTTATAAAGCATCTTTTGTAAGTTAATATAAATATAGAGGCAAACAAGCCTTCAAAAACCATGTATTAGATGCGAGTAATTAAATCAAAAGAAAAATAAAAATATTTCGAAACATTTAATAAAATATTTCAAAATACCTTCCGTTTTTTTTTTCTTCATCTTGATTTTTTTTTAGCTAATATTTAATATTTAATGAACTTTCCTAATTTATATATATATATATATATATATATATATATATATATATATATATATATATATATATATATATATATATATATATATATATTACTATTTCATATATACACATAGAATTTTAAAAGGCGATATAATTTATTTATGTATGTATTTTTAGTATTTACTTCAACAGTGCTCGATACGTAAGTAGAGCTAGGTAGTAAGCTATGGAAATATATTTATGGCGTTTCATCTCCGGGGGGAAATCTTAAGGCTAAAGGGCATTTTAGCCTGAAGATTTCCCCCGGGGATGAAACACAGATATATATATATATATATATATATATATATATATATATATATATATATATATATATATATATATATATATATATTAAAGTGAAATATTTTGAAAATCAACAATCGTGCAAATTTTAAATTAAAAATTCATTTATTTAATTTTTTTTTTTCGCGAAAAAAAAAAATTAAATAAATGAATTTTTAATTTAAAATTTGCACGATGGTTGATTTTCAAAATATTTCACTTTAATACATTATAATCCGTGCTTCTAAGATGTTGACTTCCTTTCCTTACCTATATATATATATACAGGGTGGGCAAAAATAAGGGTCCTATTTTTAAAAATTCATAACTTTTTTATTTATTGATTTTTTTTTTTTTTTTAGAATAAGTAAAGGACCCCTTCCGAAGCAAGCATGAGCCGTATTAGCCCTAAGGAACGTACCCTCATTTAGAAAACATTATTTTTGCTTAAAAAACTCAAAACCGTGTAAAAAACAATACTTTAGTTTTTGTAAGTTTTAAGAAGTGTTTTTCGGCTAAAATTTGTTTTGTTTATTTCAAAAAATCTCGGAAGGGTCAGTCTACACACACATAAAGTTTGGTGAGTTTAACTTTTATTTTGTGGAAGTTATTCAAATTCAAGTTATTCAAATTTAAAGATAGGACCCTTATTTCGGCCCACCCTGTATATTCAGAAGTATTCAGATTTCTAATGAAATTGAATAAATTATTTAAAAAATTTCGGATTCATGTAAATTGTGTATAGTTTCGTATGTTTGTCGTAGTCCGTATGGATGGAAAAAGACGCGTTGCTGTAATAACGGTTCATTCACCTTTCAAATATGAAAACGCACACGTCCGCAAGACTTGTATTAACATTTGAGAGTTCGTTTTTTTTTCTTTTAAACATCTTTTTTAATAATTTAATAATAAATGAGGCTAAAAGAATATAAAAACATGTTTAGATGCAATATTTATTAATAAAATAAAATAAAAACTATATATATATATATATATATATATATATATATATATATATATATATATATATATATATATATATATATATATATATATATATATTACTATTTCATGTATCCACATAGAATTTTAAAAGGCGATATAATTTATTTATGTATGTATTTTTAGTATTTACTTCAACAGTGCTCGATACGTAAGTAGAGCTAGATAGTAAGCTATGGAAATATATTAATGGCGTTTCATCTCCGGGGGGAATCTTAAGGCTAAAGGGCATTTTAGCCTGAAGATTTCCCCCGGGGGTGAAAC
>OY744554.1:46591498-46603998 GCA_963556195.1 Sepiola atlantica | reverse complement strand
CGGAACGTGGGATTTGAAAAGCCAGCGCCCGAGAAGGTGAGCGCTTTAGCCATTAAAAATTGCCTGGACAGCCCCGTCGGCATTCCCCGGTAGGGGCGCCTCAGGCAGTAAGCTATAAACTTACTCCTCCCCAAAGAGGAGAGGCAAAGCCTTGGAGGGTGGACCTCCTAGAACTGCACAGGACAGACCCATAGACCGGCGGAATCATGCCCCAAAGGCCAAGACAACACCGGTCTATAGGGTGCAGTATCCATCGGAACAGATACCACACGTGTTACGAGGACTCTCACATAATAGGAATGTCCTCTGTTTGAGTCTTTGCAACCATGGTACCTTTTCTTGGCCTTTTGGCTAGGATCAAAGTGTAGTATCTGTTCCGATGGATACTGTACGCCTGTCCTGTGCAGTTCTAGGAGGTCCACCCTCCCAGGCTTTGCCTCCCCTCTTTGGGGAGGAGTAAGTTTATTGCTTACTGTCTGAGGCGCCCCTACCGGGGAATGCCGACGGGGCTGCCCAGGCAATTTTTAAATGGCCAGAGTGCTCACCTCTCGAGCGCTGGCTTTTCAAACCCCACTTTCCCGACCCGATCTTGGGTCACATCTTACTTGTGGGAGTAAGATAAAACTGGCCTTGTGCCTAACTCCTGGGGAGGAGTAAATAAAACCATGGTATTTATTATAGATGGTTGCTTCCATTAGTTCTTCAATAGGGGTGATTTGTACCCCACAACACTAATTTAGACACGGATCGATGCCAATAGTCTGGCGTTTTGCCCCCAGTCTATGACACCTTGCCTGGAAATATGTACGGTTTTCATCACCTAAATATTAAATGTTTTTTTATGTAATTGTTTTTATTGGTGATTGCAGCGTTTGTTACCTTCCTAACAATTATTATTATAGTTGTTTTGCTTCCTAACAATTATTATTATAGTTGTTTTGCTTCCTAACAATTATTATTATAGTTGTTTTGCTTCATAAGTGATACAGAAGATATCATTATTAGCCTTAACTTTATAGGGCGTTTTTTTTTCGTTAATATATATGTATTTATTAACACATGTTTCTGGCTCACAGCCGTCATCAGCATGGCTAAGGATCGAACCTTCGATATTGATGTCTATAGTCCGGCGTCTTACCATTGGACCTCACTAGAAATATGTACGATTTTTATTACCTAAATACTTAATGTATTTTTATGTCATTATTTTAATTGGTGATTGCAGTGTTCGTTGGTTTTTTTTTTTTTGGTTTTTTTTTGCTTACTATCATTTCGATTGTCTCACTTCCTTTCCAGAAAATTGCATTATTAGTCGCCCTTAACTTTATAGGACTTATTTTTCGTTAATATATATATATATATATATATATATATATATATATATATATATATATATATATAAAAATTATTTAAAAAAAATTTTTTTTTTTAAATATAAAAAAAAATCCAGAGTTACTCCCCTTTATCTTATAGTAAATATATCAAGTTAATTTGTTAAACTAATTTGACGAAACTCACAATTAGTAACACTTCTTTAATAGATGATAATCGATAAGTTTGATAGATCTAGAATATTCAAAATATGAGACTAATTACCTTACTTTATATTAAAATTCTTAAAATACTAAAGAAAGATAAACAAAATAACAATACGAAGATAAAACACACTGAAATAAAAGTAAATATTCAAATATAAGCTTAATAAAAAAAAATAAAAAAATTATAAATAAAATATATATATATGTATATATATATATATATATATATATTATTATCATTATTAAAACTAACAATTTATCGAACACCATACACCTAACCAACATTACACAAATATTTTTAAACACCAAATCATATATTTAACATAATCTTAAAATAAAACTTAATTTAATTTATATTCCCTGCGAAACTGCTATAATTTGCTGCGGTATATATCTGGCAGCCATTTTGTTTTGTAGTATTCTCTACACAGTCGGAGAAAAAAAAATATTCTTCTTCTGGTTTAATTATTTTTGACAAAGGGATGTCTTTTCCCGAAATATCAAATAGTGATTTTTAATCACCCGGACATCACACGAACAGCTTAAAACACACTTGCTATTATGTAAAAAAAAAAGGAAAAATAAATAGCAAGTCATATATCGTATTCGATTTATTGTTATTGTTTTTGTTCCTTACAACTTGCATCCTACCCGGAACTTGCATTGCCCACAGCCTTTCAAAAACTTATTACTAATATATATATATATATATATATATATATATATATATATATATATATATATATATATATATATATATATTTATTTATTTCATACTACATAAAAGTAATCCATGGACACGTGTTTCTGGCTCACATACGTCATCAGCATGGTTTATTTAGTGAAGGATTGTACCTTCGATAGTCTAGCGTTTTATCCCTGGACTATTGACAATGTTTACATTGAGATATTACTTACACTCAGTCAGTGTCATATGATAGCGCAGGGGTAGGAGCGCCGACTGTCAGCTTGACTGAAGAGCTGTGATACAGCGAAACAGTCTGTATGGGGATGACTATATATATATATATAAGTGTTTAAGGTTCATATTTTTTTTAAAAGCATCTATTGTTGAATTTATGAAGGAATAGGTAAAATAAATACCTTTTGAAGCATTAAGATGCGATATCAATTTTTTTTTTTTTTTATAAAAAGAAAAACAATAAATCGAAACCGATTTCTTTTTTTTTCATTTTTTATTACAAACTAGCATTTTTTGTTAGTTTAAAGTGATACAGATATTTCGCCAAAACCTGGCATCCTCGGTGTGTAATATCTAATATATATATATATATATATATATATATATATATATATATATATATATATATATATATATATATATATACAGGGTGGGCAAAAATAAGGGTCCTATTTTTAAAAATTCATAACTTTTTTATTTATTGATTTTTTTAAATTTTTTTTTTTAGAATAAGTAAAGGATCCCTTCCGAAGCAAGCATGAGCCGTATTAGCCCTAAGGAACGTACCCTCATTTAGAAAACATTATTTTTGCTTAAAAAACCTAAAACAGTGTAAAAAACAATACTTTAGTTTTTGTAAGTTTTAAGAAGTGTTTTTCGGCTAAAATTTGTTTTGTTTATTTCAAAAAATCTCGGAAGGGTCAGTCTACACACACATAAAGTTTGGTGAGTTTAACTTTTATTTTGTGGAAGTTATTCAAATTCAAGTTATTCAAATTTAAAGATAGGACCCTTATTTTGGCCCACCCTGTATATATATATATATATATATATATATATATATATATATATATATATATATTAGATTTTTTGAATGTGAGATGATATGTATAATTATTTCTACAACCAGACAACGCCGGAGCTCACAACCCATGAACGCCACAAACCGGAAGTCCTAGACTCGAGTTTGGCCTTCCTTTGGGCTCATCAGTAGAACATATCCGAACTCAGGATTCGAAACCCAAGTCACTTGCACGTTAGGCGAGTACTCTCACACTGAGCTAATACACCACATACAAGAAAGTCTATTAACAAACACAGATCAAACAAACCGCGGCGAAGGCCGACTGTGGAATGTACCTACTCTTCTCAACAAGGGGTGTAGTCATCCAACTATGAAGAACCCAGGCCGATGTCTCACAAGTAGTATTTTATACTCGCCAGGACGATGTCATCCAACACGCTAACCAATATATACTTTTTCATCAAAGACCACACCAAACGAGGAGACCCTGTTAACAAGACGAAACTACAAAGTTAAGTTCGCAAATGCTACCTTATTTTGCAACCAACATTCTTCTTCCCTTTTCTTACTCTTCCTTTGGTTATATAAATTCTCCATATTAACGAAACCGTGACTTGACAAGAAAGAGGACAACAACGGTTTCGTTAATATGGAGATGTTATACAGGGTGTTTCAAAAGTCTTGGGAACATTTTAATTTTAAATAACTTGTAATGTTCCCAAGACTTTTGAAACACCCTGTATAACATCTCCATATTAACGAAACCATTGTTGTCCTCTTTCTTGTCAAGTCACGTTTTTAAGCCTTTGTCTTTCCAACACAGCGGACCAGAGGATTCATCCCTCGTTTGACCGGGGGAAAATCCCAACAGGGTGTGTATAGGGGTACTGAGTTGAAGAAAACAAATGTTATATTACATGTAGGGGGAATCACACCAAGAAACAACAAAACATTTATCAAAATATAAAAGTTATCAAAAGGAAAAAAAAACATCTACATATATGATCTACCGATGAGGAAACGGTTAAAATGGCTGTGAAGTTTATTATCAGTGGTAGAGCAATTGGTCAAAAAAGGTTAAAGTCAGCAGCCCAGTAAAACCATCCTATCTTTATCCGAAGAAAGGAAATCAAGATATTGGGCCTTTTGGCTAAGATCAAAGTGTAGTATCTGTTCCGATGGATACTGCACCCCATAGACTGGTATTGTCTTGGCCTTCGGGTTAGGGTTTACGCCGGTCTATGGGTCTGTCCTGTGCAGTTCTAGGAGGTCCATCCTCCCAGGCTTCGCCTCCCCTCTTTGGGGAGGAGTAAGTTTATTGCTTACTGCCTGAGGCGCCCCTACCGGGGAATGCCGACGGGGCTGCCCAGGCAATTTTTAAACCCCACTTTCCCGACCCGACCTTGGGTCACATCTTACTTGTGGGAGTAAGATAAAAAAAAAAAAAAAAAACTGGCCTTGTGCCTAACTCCTGGAGAGGAGTAAATCAATACTCAGATCCTGACCGAATCTTCGTGAGCTTCGCGTCGGTAACGTTCGGGTATTTTACGTAAACACCCGAATGGTTGCAACCGTCGTATTTTCTGTCAGATTTAGTCACAAGAAAGATTGCAGCAAAGCACCCCCCCCCCCCAAAAAAAAAGAAAAGAAGCTTTTCTTTCAACCAAGCGGCATTTGTAATTGCATTTCGGACATGTTTTTCTTCTTTCTATCAACTTCTTTTCCTGGCAGAAAGAAATGATTCCTTCGCGATAGTTAACTGTAGTACACAGCTCTTCGTAATATTTATTGTTGTCGTTTGTTTTTGTTTTTTTTTGCTTTTTTTTTGGGGGGGGGGGGCAATTACTGAGAAATAAATCAGATGTACTGGCTTTAAACAAATGTTTGCGTCTTAAATTTATCTAAATAATGCTTAGAAAAATTGTCGTCTGCTTATTGACAGCTGATTGGCTAATCGCTCGGCTAGTCGGTCGGCTAATCGCTCGGCTTCTCTCTCTCTCTCTCTCTCTCTCTTTCTCTCTCTCTCTCTCTCTCTCTCTCTCTCTCTCACTCTCTCTCTCTCTCTCTCTCCCTCCCTCTCTCTCTCCCACCATTCGGCTCGTCATCTCTCGGGTGTTTACGGAGAATGTCCGAACGCTGTCGACGCGAAGCTCACAGAAATTGGGTCAGGATCTGAGTAAGTACCGAAATATTTAATAGTGTGTCACTATTGTTTCTTATCTGGTTCTGTATTATTTGGAACATATATATTATATATCTATATAGCTGTATCGCTTCTCCCCCCCCCCTCCTCTCTCTCTCTTTCTCTCTCTCTCTCTCTCTCTCTCTCTCTCTCGCCCTCTCTCTCTCTAAGTCCCTTTAATAAGATTGAAGTTATAGACTGACACGTAGCTATAAGAAATTCACGTGAAAATTTCTCGTGGCCTTATGGTTATGACGCTTGCTTGCGGAGTCTAAGTTGATTCTGTGGCAGGGGTTCGAGCCGTGCGACCGTCTGAAATTATCATCCCTACACTGGTGAGAGCGAAAGGTTAAAATGCTAGCGTATGTAGGTAACAATAACTTAACATTTATATATATATATATATATATATATATATATATATATATATATATATATATATATATATAAATATATATATATATATTAGTACTTCATGATATAATTTTTTATGTGTCAGTTTTCAGTATTTACTTCAACAGTGCTCGATACGTAAGTAGAGCTAAGTAGTAAGCAATGAAAATATATATATATATTTCATCCCCGGGGGGGATCGTCAGACTAAATGCATGGCGTTATTTTGTCAGGTGTTTTTATATACATGGCTTGCTAGTTAACCAATCAGATTCTTTGTTGTTGACAAAACAAAGGAAACAGGATATAGGAAAACCCATTGTTAACAAAAAAAAATAATAGGATAGGCATAGGAGCGTTACCAACAAAACCTTTGTTCGCGGGAAGCCCAACGATTGGCTGAGGGAACAACAAAGAATCTGATTGGTTAACTAGCAAGCCATGTATATAAAAACACCTGACAAAAATAACTCCATGCATTTAGCCTGACGATTCCCCCCGGGGATGAAACACGGGAGCCTCTGTGTAGCTTGATCTCCATATATATTATCATTGTTTACTATATATATATATATATATATATATATATATATATATATATATATATATATATATATATATATATATATATATTAATTAAGTTCAAATATTAACTAAATGAACAAAACCAAAACTTTTCAAAAGTGCTCAATATATATTAGAGCTTTTATATTAAAATAAACATAGTTTGAGTATCCGACAATCGTTTCAGAACCTCTTCGGCTCCTCCTCAGGGATATACCGAAGATGTTCTGATACTCAAACTATGTTTATATATATATATATATATATATATATATATATATATATATATATATATATATATATATATATATATAACTTCTTTGTAGAATGGTAGGAAAAATCCCAGCAGAGTGCTCGATTAATTAAGAATTAAAGTTAAAAATTAAGAGCATAATATTTATTTATTCTGGTACAGAAAAATTAGTACAACATTCGTACCGTCGGTTTCAAGCACGGAAGGTCTTACCCATCCGGCTCTCTTCAGCTTCTGTTGTCATCTGTTTTGGAAATGTGTGGTCACATGACACTCTTGTTGGGACGCGTTATTTGCTCAGTGTGTTGTGTGTGTTTGTTTAAATTTGAATTTAGTGTAATAAGACCGTTGAGATTTAAAACACGAGAGAAATCAAGATTAAAGGGAATAAAAAAGGGGGGGGTAAAAAATAAAAAAATATATATGAAAAAATATATATATATAAATAAATATAAAAAAACATATATATATAAAAACATTTCAATACTAAGAATAAAAGAATAAAAAAAGAGAAAGAGTATAAAAAGGTATAAAAAAGAAGAATAAAAAAAAAAAAAAAAGAAGAATAAAAAAAGGGAATTAAAAAAATATAATAAAAATGTAGAGAATAAAAAAATATATATATATAAATAAATATAAAAAAACATATATATATAAAAACATTTCAATACTAAGAATAAAAGAATAAAAAAAGAGAAAGAGTATAAAAAGGTATAAAAAGAAGAATAAAAAAAAAAAAAAAAAAGAAGAATAAAAAAAGGGAATTAAAAAAATATAATAAAAATGTAGAGAATAAAAAAATATATATATATAAATAAATATAAAAAAACATATATATATAAAAACATTTCAATACTAAGAATAAAAGAATAAAAAAAGAGAAAGAGTATAAAAAGGTATAAAAAAGAAGAATAAAAAAAAAAAAAAAGAAGAATAAAAAAAGGGAATTAAAAAAATATAATAAAAATGTAGAGAATAAAAAAATATATATATATAAATAAATATAAAAAAACATATATATATAAAAACATTTCAATACTAAGAATAAAAGAATAAAAAAAGAGAAAGAGTATAAAAAGGTATAAAAAGAAGAATAAAAAAAAAAAAAAAGAAGAATAAAAAAAGGGAATTAAAAAAATATAATAAAAATGTAGAGAATAAAAAAATATATATATATAAATAAATATAAAAAAACATATATATATAAAAACATTTCAATACTAAGAATAAAAGAATAAAAAAAGAGAAAGAGTATAAAAAGGTATAAAAAAGAAGAATAAAAAAAAAAAAAAAAATGAAGAATAAAAAAAGGGAATTAAAAAAATATAATAAAAATGTAGAGAATAAAAAAATATATATATATAAATAAATATAAAAAAACATATATATATAAAAACATTTCAATACTAAGAATAAAAGAATAAAAAAAGAGAAAGAGTATAAAAAGGTATAAAAAAGAAGAATAAAAAAAAAAGAAAAAAAAAGAAGAATAAAAAAAGGGAATTAAAAAAATATAATAAAAAAATAGAGAATAAAAATGTAGAGAATAAAAAAATATATATATATACGAGAAAGGAAGGATGAGAGTAATCCGACGTAATGGTAAATGAAAAAGGAAAAACCAAGAGATATTTTTATATATTCATCAACGTTTCGTCTTTATTTGTAAGACTTCCTCAGGATGATAATTTTAAGAAAAATGTCATGCAAGTACACTCACAGCCATCCACATTCATTTCACTCTCTGCCACTGACTTCTCTCAGCTCGGACCTTGGTCCAGCGCTCTTAGTAGCCACGGCTACTACCTTTTCTCATCAACCCATTATGTCAACCCAATATTTCGATGTACTTGCATGACATTTTCCTGAAAATTATCATCCTGATGAAGTCTTACAAGTAAAGACGAAATATATAAAAAAATATCTCTTGACTTTTCCTGTTTCATTTCATATATATATATATATATATATATATATATATATATATATATATATTGAGAATTAGTTCCTACACTGAAGATTGTGTTAGCATGAAACATCGATGCCTGTAGGTATTAAAATATTTAATAAATATTTATTTATAAATATTATTATTTATCAGCCCCCTCCAACAAAGGCAGGGCACCCTCGAGTGACTTTAATAACAAGCAGTGCAAATAGCTACATGCACGATCCGAACGCCGTTCGTAGATCACTCTAAACTGCTTGGGTAAATCTAGTCGCCGACTCGCTATTTACATTTAAATTCCTCGCTATTTACTAACTAATTGGCTATGGCCGATGGGATAAGACCCTCGACTACGAATCAGTGACGATTTGTGATCGAGGTTCGCGTTGAGAATTAGTTCCTACACTGAAGATTGCGTTAACATGAAACATCGATGTCTGTAGGTATTAAAATATATATATATATATATATATATATATATATATATATATATATATATATATATATATATATATATATAATGATGGACTCTTCCGTCGATTTCGCGCGTGAATTTGTAATTGCAAGGGTTGCGCAATCCCAACAACCGCTCATTGAGTCGGCATTGCTTGATTCCAATGGCAAGTAGTAATACAAGACGACTGGAAACAATGCCGAGATAAGCAGAGAGCACATACAGCACCTGGTATTCCCAAATGGTCACCCATTTAGTACTCGCTAGGCTCGACGTCGCTTAACTTCGGTGTCAACGTGATTGTGCCATATATATATATATATATAATTCCAACGAGAGAAAAGTATATATGTAAAAGAAGTAAGGCTACCAACATTTGTAAAAAGTTTTTTTCAGCATTTATTTATTGTTTTGTTATTTTATCATTTTATCATATTATATAACGCGTTTCAAGCGGTGGTCCGCTCTCATCAGATATGTAAATCCATTTGAAGAAATGTCTTTCGATTTGAAAGTAATATGAAGCAACACTCTTTCAAATCGAAAGACATTTTTTAAAATGTGATTTACATATCTGGTGGGAGCTGACCACCGCTTGAAATGCGTTATACAAAATTATAAAATTATAAAATGATAAAATGACAAAATAATAAATAAATGTTAAAAAAAAAACATCTTACAAGTGTTGGTAGCCTTACTCCTTCACATATATACTTTTCTCTCGTTGGAATGGCACTAATACTGCACTACCCTCTTTTATATATATATATATATATATATATATATATATGTGTGATTTTATGAAGGCTTACCAAAGCATTCCTTTCAAGACACCAATGATCACCATTAAAGATATTTTTTCTTACAAATACTATTTATTCAAATTAAATGTTTTTTCCTACACGTGTTTCACTAATTGAATTAATTTGAATAAATAGTATTTGTAAGAAAAAATATCTTTAATCGTGATCATTGGTGTCTTGAAAGGAATGCTTTGGTAAGCCTTCATAAAATCACATATAAACGCTCTGTACTCTGTAATCGAGTATCATCGAGCTTGTTTTTTATTGGAACAACCCCGGTCTTCACTGAATGATCTATTTTATAAGTGAAAAATCTAAATCTATATATATATATATATATATATATATATATATATATATTGGTACAGAAAAATTAGTATAACATTCATACCGTCGGTTTCAAGCACGGAAGAATTTAGCCATCCGGCTCTCTTCAGCTTTCGTTGTCATCTGTTTCGGAAATGTGACGTCACGTGTTACTCTCGTTTGGACGCGTTGTTTGCTTAGAGTGTTGTGTATGTTTGTTTAAATTTAGTGTAAAGAAAGGTTTAATAATAATAATAATAATTATAAATAATAATAATTATAAATAATAATAATATATATATATATATATATATATATATATATATATATATATATATATATATATATATATATATATATATATATATATATATATATATATATAACGGTCCCAACCACGTGACTTTCCAAAATCTAATTTTTTAATTTATGTTCTTTTTTTTCTCCATTCCATTCTTTCCAAATATGATCTGAGGTTAAGATCGGATTCTAACTCTGCCTGATGAGATCTCAGTTTATAACATCGACATGCCAGTGTCGCAGATTTTGTACATGTCTGTGTAAATAAAAATAATCATATATAAAAGCTCTATTTGATATTGAGCACTTTTTATAAACCCGGTTGAAATTCTTTGGATTACTACCCTGTGGATGTTTTACCTGGATTATATATATATATATATATATATATATATATATATATATATATATATATATATATATATATATATATATATATATACATCAAAGGTTTCTTGTTTTTCTCTGTGTTTATTTGGAACAATATGTGCAAGACATCTTATCCGCAAATCAAAGGTCAAGGATTGTGATCCAGTTCCAAGCCAAAGGCTTTTAGCAAATGGCCTTCAGCCAAAGGCTCACTCATGTTACTTCATGTAAGTAGTTTTTCTGCAGTCAGCCATCAGTCTGTCTCTCCCCATCTCTCCCTCTCTCATATATATATATATATATATATATATATATATATATATATATATATATATATATATATATATAGAGAGAGAGAGAGAGAGAGAGAGAGAGAGAGAGAAAATCCAAAACTATCTAAAAAATATATATAAACGTATATATATAACACATATAGTGAGAAAAAATACATGTATATATATATATATATATATATATGTATATATATACATGTATATATATATATACATGTATATATATATATATTATATATATGTATATATATATGTATATATATGTATATATACATATATATACATGTATATATATACATATATATACATGTATATATATACATATATATACATGTATAAACGTATATATATAACATATAGTCAGTAAAAAATACATGTATATATATACACATGTATATATGTATATATATATATATATATATATATATATATATATATATATATATATATATATATATATATATATATATATATATATATATATATATATAATGATAATAATCCAGGTAAAATATCCACAGGGTAGTAATCCAAAGAATTTCAACCGGGTTTATAAAAAGTGCTCAATATCAAATAGAGCTTTTATATATGATTATGTTTATTCACACGGACATGTACAAAATCTGCGACATATATATATATATATATATATATATATATATATATATATATATATATATATATATATATATATATATATATATATATATATATATATATATATATATATATATATATAACATCGCTAGGACTAAACATATAACGTCTTAAGTACGTGACGTATATTCGACCCCTCAGGGTTAATACCGCCAATATGAGGAGGAAGAAAAGAAGAAGAAAAAACTATAAGACAGTCTCGTCTGACATGGTTGTATTACAACGAAAATTCGCGAAAAAAATACAACATTTATCTTTAAATTTTCATTCAATTATATATATATATATATATATATATATATATATATATATATATATATATATATATATATATATATATATGTATATATATATATATTTTTTTTTTTAATATTTTTTTACTTTTTTTCATTTATTAATTTTCCAACGAATGTTAGGTCTGCAATATCTTGGATTTAGTTGGTTTGTCTGGGAATTTGAACTGCGTTTTACATTTTTTTAAATGACTCAAAGCTTCTTTAGACTATATATATATATATATATATATATATATAGAGAGAGAGAGAGAGAGAGAGAGAGAAGAGAATTATAAAAAGAAAAACTATACACACATTAAGGTTGTACACATAATAACTTATTTCGACCCCTTTAATTAGGTCTCCTCAGATGTATAGACAACCATGTCCTGTAAATTTGGCGTACAACAAAATCGTAGGATAAATTTGAAATTGAAA
>OY744554.1:46581498-46586498 GCA_963556195.1 Sepiola atlantica | reverse complement strand
AAAAAACATCAAAAATAAAATTGTGTTTCATGCAAAATAAATTGGAGTTCCTTTGATGCGGGTAGGATTAAATGCCGCGTGGGATGTTTTGCAAGAGCGGGTTTTGGTTGCCAGGACGCAGAGCGGTAACGGTTGGCTGGTTATTCTTAGGACCTGTTCCACCGTTTGCTTCGCCACTAAGCTAATAATTATTAGTAGCAAGTTCAATTCGCAGGTCCTGAAGAGATTTTAGGTAGAACAGTTGAGGTAGCAGGGTCAGTTCACAGGGGAAGGATAAGTAAAACATGGGAAAGAAGTGATAAAAATGGACCTGAGAGAAAGAGGGATAAATAAAGACCTGGCCAGAGATAGGTTAATTTGGAAGTCAATTTCTTAAAGCCGTCTAAAACATTGCCAGTAAGTAAAATGAATGTTAAACCGAATATGATGACGATAGAATGGGTGAGAGTGCTTCGGTTAGTAGATGTAGGACAATTGAGATAGCAGGGTCAGTTCACAGGTGAAGGCCAAGGAAAACCTGGAAAGGAAGTCACATTGATGGAGTTGAGAGAAAGAGGGATAAATAAAAACCTGGCAAGAGATAGGTTGGTTTTGAAGCTGATTTTTTAAAAGCCAGCATGTAAAACGAACGTTATTTGTACTCACAGGTCATCATCAGTGATTGTTCACTGATAATCACCGGTGGTGTTCCCTGGAGTCTGAGTGACAACAAGTCTCCCCAGATTTCCAGTATTCTCCACCTCTTTTCGATAGCCACGTCAAATAAACTTGCAGTATCACAACAGCCGTTTACCATTGATTTCTCGCTGGTAAGGACCATTGGTCTTCTTTGGGATTTGGGTGGCAATAAGCCTCCTTAAGGTCCCAGCATTCTCTGCACTTCCAGTGGAGGTCTGGTTTGTGCTGTCCCTTCTCGGTCTTCTCATCCTCCTTGACCCTATGCAAATATTTTGTGTGGTGTCAGCCTAGGCTGGTACCATTTTTTTTTTTTAATTATTATTATTATTTGGGGGTGGGGGTGGGGGCTGATGATGTTTCTTGCTATTTCTGTTCATTGGTTCATTTTTTGTTTCGTGTCGTGTCAGTTGAGGCCGGTGTAATTTATTGGAGGGGGGGGGGGGCTTATAAAGTGATGTTTCTTGCATTTTCTTTTCCTTTGTTTGTGATGTGTTCTTTCTGTGGTTTTGTTTTTTTCCTGTAGTAGATTCCGTGTGACCCTTCGCACTCTTCTCATCCGGTAAAAAGTGGATTTTTCCCCACATTCAAAAAGTGGCCTTGTGTCTGACGTGGGAAGGCAAGTAAATAGAGACTGGATTCAGCGTCGCATCTTTCCAAAAGGGTTGATATGCCGTAAAACAAACCCCCCCCCCCCCCCAAAAAAAAAAACAAAGCGTTTTTTAATTAAATCAAATATGCTAAGACGAAAAAACAAAATTTCAAACAAAAAAGGTACGAAAATATGCAAATTTTGTTTTGAAAAATTCACCGACTTTTTAAAAATTTATTGAGAAAAATAAATTTAATGATGAGAATTTTTTTTTTTAAAACAACGAATTTCTTGGTTAGAAGCAAAAAAAATTTTTTTTTAAATAAAAAGGCCAGCCACAAATGGAACTAAAATGGAAACACTTTGAAGTGTTTGTCATTGTTATTTGCCCACAAGTTATTTGAACGAACATCCTCATGATAATTGTTTTTATTTCATTCTTTCAAATGGCGAATTTAAAAAATATATATATCTATATATATCAGACAAAGTAAACGATTCTGTTTGTAAGGTTTAAGAAAACAAAATAACAACCAATATATATATATATATATATATATATATATATATATATATATATATATATATATATATATATATATATATATATATATATATATATATATAGTCTAAAGAAGCTTTGAGTTATATTAAACAAAAAGACAAAAAAAAAGGAAAATGCAGTTTAAATTCCCACAGAAACTAACTAAATCCGAAACATTGCAGACTTTACATTCGTTGGAAAATTCATAAATAAATAAAATATATAATAGTAAGTAAATAAAATAAAAAGGGGATTAAGTATATATATATATTTTTTTTTATATTTTTAAATATTTTTTAGTATTTTTTAGTAATTTTATTATACTTCATTTATTATTTTCATTATTTCACCTCAATTATTAGGGGTATCTATTATTATTATTATTATTATTATTATTATTATTATTATTATTATTATTATTATTATTATTATTATTATTATTAATAACTAATAACGCCGGCATTTTCTAGTTATTCTTTAGTTATATTTTTTTAGTTTTTTTAGTATTTTTATTATCATTTTTTATTATCATTCATTTATTATTTCAATTACTTTACCTCAATTATTATTATTATTATTATTATTATTATTATTATTATTATTATTATTATTATTATTATTATTATTATTATTATTATTATTATTATTATTATTATTACTACTACTATTCCTGTTACATTTAACGAATATACTTATTTATTCAAATTAACTCCAGACAAATTATAAAGACAATATAAACCCAGATTCGCGACACATTTGATCACCGCCCCACCACCACAACAATCAGACCAGTTTGCCCGCAAGCATACGCACAGATACACAATATTACAGTTCACTTGGAAAAATACATTTATAAACTCGACGGTTTTTTGACACCTGATTCGTGCATGTCTAACCCCCCCCCCCCCCACCCCCACCCTCCTTCCCTCTCGATCTGAATCAACAGACGCCCTCTCTCTCTCCTTCTTTTTCCTCTATGTGTCTACCTCCCCACAACCTCTCCCCTCATCATTATTTGTTCCTCTTTCCACCTTATATTTTTATTTATTTATTTATTTGCCCTGTCTGTTTCAGATTCTAGATTTTAGATTTTTGCTTTCTGTTTTTTGTTTTTTGTTTCTTAGATTTTTAGATTTTTTGATTTTTTAATTTTTAAATTTTTAATTTTAATTTTTTATTTTTTAACGGCTTTAATTTTTGAAATGTTAAATTTCTTTCCTTCTTCTTCTCTTTCTCTATCCCTCCACTTCATTCTCTCCAAATATGATCTGAGGTTAAGTGCAGATTAGTCGTCCGAGGCTATAGCAATGCGATGTGGTTGCCGTAAGATGGAAAAGTGAAAAGAAATAAACGCAGGGAGAAAGTGAAACTCAAAACGATTTATTAATAATTTCACGAAAACTGATTAAATACCAAATAGTAAATACTGTCCGGTAAGTAACAGTTCGGCAAAGGGTAATCTTAAATTTTCGAAAGAAAAACTTTCATTATCAGAAGACAACAATAAAAGACCGAATGGGTCGAAGAAAAACGGGAAAAACCGGTGTCAGAACATCGAAATACGGCAGAAAACAATTGGAAGTAGGAACGCAGAAAATGTCAAAATTCTATTAAGCAATTATATAACTAAAGTTAAAATATTATAAACATTTGTTTAATAATATACTAATTTTTATAATTTTATTATGTTTTATTTATATGATTCATTAATTAAATTTTTTTCTCTTTTTTTTCTCTTTATTCAATTCAAATTTAAATTTACGTGTGGGCTGTTATATATATATATATATATATATATATATATATATATATATATATATATATATATATATATATATACATATATATATAAGGTGAGTCAATGAAAAATAGTTAGACCTGTAAATGGAAACAGATCAATATTTTCCATTTACAGGTCTTACTATTTTTCATTGACTCACCTTGTGTTTGCTCTATCCAGTATATTGAGCTTTCCTTATCTCACAATAGGTCAAATTCTCTAAAAGTTATCTTTTAGTTATAAACCTTCATATATAAATATATATATATATATATATATATATATATATATATATATATATATATATATATATATAATGTATTGTATTAGTTTCTGTAGATGTAAATCCGTTGAAACTCAAGTGTTTATAAAAAGTGCACAATAACAAGTAGAGCTGTTTATAAGTATAAATTTGTATTTATACAAACATTATTGGTTACATATGTGCATACATGTTTCGGTTGCACTTTTCACAGAAAGTCAACCTTATCTGACCAAGGATTCCAGAGAGATGGGATGGATTTGGAGACCTTTCTCCCCCAAATAAATCTTTGTTTGGGATTGGTTATTTTCTATTTCTTATGAATTAGTATCGGATTACCTATTTTACTTGTTGACTCTTTGAGTCAGTTCCAATCTTTTTTTATCTTTTTTATTCTTTTTATGACCTGCCTATCCTTTTTTCCTTGTTTTATTACCTACTTAGCTTGGATTTTACCTTCCAAGTTTTACAAACCCATTTAGGTATAAATATATTATCTATATATATATATATATATATATATATATATATATATATATATATATATATATATATATAAAATACACACATGTAAACAAATTTAATAGATACACAAGTACATATAAACAAACAGACATAAATATACCCACACATCTAAACATGGACACACACACAGATCCACTATCAAGCGAAAATATATTTAAAATACATACGTGCGCATGAATATACTTTCAGTATATAAAACGGTTTCAATATATAAAATAATTTCAATACAAGAAATACAAGTAAATACATAAACACACACACACACATACATACATGAACCCACATACACATATATATACATATACATACACATACACACATATATATATATATATATATATATATACACCCATGCACAGACACACATACATGCATATATACACAACGCAAATATACATATATATATACACACACACTTTCAAGCGTAAATAGTTATTATTAAAAATATGTATATATACATACATATACATACACATACACACGCTTAGACAACACACACCCATATATATTTATATATATATATATATATATATAGAGAGAGAGAGAGAGAGAGAGAGAGAGAGAGATATATAGAAGAAAAAAGAGTGATAAATATGCGACGAATGTCCAGATTTATTTCAAA
>OY744554.1:46548998-46566498 GCA_963556195.1 Sepiola atlantica | reverse complement strand
TATATAAATATAAATTTAAAAAGAGAGATAAACATGTACGAATGGCAAATTTATTTCAACTTCGATTGTTCAATGTAAGGTGTACTCGGTAAAAATATGTTTATTATTCTTTCCTTAAGCAAAGGCTTTTCAAAGATAAAAATCTTAACATCAGAGGAATTACATAGATGGATAAGTTGGCAGTGGAAAAGACAAAATTCGAAATTAGAAAAAATATTAAGTAATGGAGTCAAAAGATTGAATAAAACCACAGTTGATATACCAAATAAAACCACAGAGTCAAAAGATTAAATTAAACCACAGTTGATATACCAAATAAAACCACAGTTGATATACCTAATAAAACCACAGTTGATATACCAAATAAAACCACAGAGTCAAAAGATTAAATAAAACCACAGTTGATATACCAAATAAAACCACAGTTGATATACCAAATAAAACCACTGAGTCGAAAGATTGAATAAAACCACAGTTGATAAACCAAATAAAACCACAGTTGATAAACCAAATAAAACCATAGTTGATATACCAAATAAAACCACAGAGTCAAAAAGATTAAATAAAACCACAATTGATATACTAAATAAAACCACAGTTGATATACCAAAGAAAACCACAGAGTCAAAAAGATTAAATAAAACCATAGTTGATATACAAAATAAAACCACAGTTGATATACCAAAGAAAACCACAGAGTCAAAAAGATTAAATTAAACCACAGTTGATATACAAAATAAAACCACAGTTGATATACCAAATAAAACCACAGTTGATATACCAAATAAAACCACAGTTGATATACCAAATAAAACCACAGAGTCAAAAGATTAAATAAAACCACAGTTGATATACCAAATAAAACCACAGTTGATATACCAAATAAAACCACTGAGTCGAAAGATTGAATAAAACCACAGTTGATAAACCAAATAAAACCACAGTTGATAAACCAAATAAAACCACAGTTGATATACCAAATAAAACCACAGTTGATATACCAAATAAAACCACAGAGTCAAAAGATTAAATAAAACCACAGTTGATATACCAAATAAAACCACAGTTGGTATACCAAATAAAACCACAGTTGATAAACCAAATAAAACCACAGTTGATAAACCAAATAAAACCAGTTGATATACCAAATAAAACCACAGAGTTAAAAGATTAAATAAAACCACAGTTGATAAACCAAATAAAACCACAGTTGATAAACCAAATAAAACCAGTTGATATACCAAATAAAACCACAGAGTTAAAAGATTAAATAAAACCATAGTTGATAAACCAAATAAAACCGCACAAAAGATATTGCTGAATCGATATACCAACTAAAAAATTGAGTCGAGGTTCCCAATAAAACCACTAAGTCGAAATGGCCAACAAAACCAGCGATATTCTAATTTCTTGCCGTGACCAACATATTTTATTTCGAAAGAATTCAACCTGTGATTTACGCAATCACCAGATGGAATATTTAGATTTGGCAAACGGTTTTTTTTTCTGTTGTTGTTAGTGTGCTTTTTTTATGGGGGGGAGTCTCTCGTAAACCCCCCTCTTCCTCTGGGATGGGGTGGTGGGAGTGGCGGTAATTCTCGAATTCTGTTTTTGTTTTGGTGAAAAAAAGAAAAGAAAAACCACGGGCATTAACTGAATGGAAATGAATGTTGTTGTCCGACACAAGCCAGGACTTGAATCCGGACGGAAATAACACAGGATACAACAAACAAACAAACAACAAAAAACAAACAAACATAAAACAAAACAAACATAAAACAAAACAAACATAAAACAAAAGTTCGGTTTTGTTCAATAATTTGAAGTCTTTTTCTTTTTTAATCATTTTCTTCTTTTTCTTTTTTCTTTTTTTTTGACGACGACAACGACGACCTCGGAGAAGCGAAACGAGTTAAAATGGAATTCTTTCTTAAGAACTTCATTTTTTTTTGGAGGGGGGGGGGGGAATTTTTTTTTTCCTTTTGTTTTAAGAGTATTTTTAACAGACAACAAAACAAGGTACGAAAATGTCTCTTTTTTCTTTTTTTTTTTTGCTATTTTTTGTTGTTGTTTTTCTTCTTTTTTGATCTTTTTGGTTCTTTTTCTCCTTCTCTATCTTCTTCTTTTTCTCCTTTTTTCTTCTTTTTGTTGTTATTGTTGTTTGTTTCTCTATTTCTTCTTCTTTTTTATTTTTCTTCTTTTTTATTGCTATTCTTCTTCCTTTTTTCTTCTTTTTTTCTTCATTTTTTTTCTTATTCTTTGTTATTGTTGTTTTTTTCTCTTCCTTCTTCTTCTTTTTAATTTTTTCTTTCTTCTTCTTCTTCTGCTGTTATTCTTCTCTTTCTTCTATTTTTTAATCTTTTTTCTTTTTTTTTTCTTTTTCTTTCTTTTTTAATTTTTTCTTTCTTTTTTTCTTTCTTTTTTCTTTTTTCTTTCTTTTTTCTTCTTTTTTCTTTCTTTTTTCTTTTTTCTCTTTTTTCCTTTTTTTTTCTTTTCTTTTTTTTTATTTTTTCTTTGTTTTTTCTTTTTTTCTTTTTTCTTCTTTCTTCTTTCGCTTCTTTCTTTTTTTCTTTTTTTCTTTTTTCTTTTTTTTCTTTCTTTTTAAAATTTTTTACTTTTTTTTTTCTTCTTTTTTCTTTTTTCTTCTTTCGTTTCTTTTTT
Source organism: Sepiola atlantica (assembly GCA_963556195.1). Lineage (NCBI taxonomy): Eukaryota > Metazoa > Mollusca > Cephalopoda > Sepiida > Sepiolidae > Sepiola > Sepiola atlantica. The sequence continues at coordinate 46,563,837 of OY744554.1, read as the reverse complement.
TCTTTTCTTTTTTTTCTTTTTATCTTTTTTTTCTTTCATTTTTTAATTTTTTTCTTTCCTTTTTTTCTTTCTTTTTTTTCTTCTTTTTTTCTTCTTCTTTTGTTGTTGTTGTTCATTTGGGCGTGAGTTTTTCTTTCTTTTTTTCTCTTTATTTTAACAGAGACAAAACAAGGTACAACAAATGTTTCCTTTCCTTCTTCCTCTTCTTCTTCCTCTTCTTCTTTTTCTTCCCTCTTCTTCCTCTTCTTCTTCTTTTTCTCTTTTTCTTTGTGTTGTTGTTCTTCTTTTTCTTTTTCTTTTTCTTCTATTTCTTCTCCTTCTTCCTCATCTTTTTCTTCGTTCCATTTAGGCTTTTGCTTTTTTTTCCTGACGAATTCTTCTTTTTTTTTATTTTTCTCTTCACAATCTTCTCCTTCTTAGCATTTCACAAAATTCTTACTTATGGAAAATCATTTTCATTTGTCGCCCCCCCCCCTCCTCTTCTCACCTCTATTTACGACTCGGCACCCCGATAAATAAAACCGGATCTTTGAACAGTTCAGCTCGCCCTCAGCACATGTCCAAAACATCTGAGCCACAATCCCCTCATCTAACCCTCAATCGGTGCAATGCCGTAGCGCTTTCAGACATCCTCGTTACAGACGTGATCCAGCAGTGTCATTCCGGACATCCAGCGGAGCATTCCGCTTTCCTCGTTGTCGGCAATCACACAGAGCTGTGACATAAAATGACACAAAGTCCTCACAACAATCCGGAAGAGGGTTGCTGATCTTGCGCTCACAGAGGACGCCGCCGGTGGTGGTGCATCACTCGAGCCACGTTGCATTGATGTGTGCAGCAACTTCGCTGGGAGTTTTGCAGTCATCGTTGAGTGTCGAACCAACATATCTGAAGGGGTGCATTCGTGGAAGATCTTGTCTGTCAACTTTCGTATTTTAAGAATTTTAAGAAATTACTTTACTTTATATTAAAATTCTTAAAATACGAAAGAAAGATAAAAAAAAAATATGAAGATAAAACACACTGAAATAAAAGAAAATAATCAAATATAAACTTAATAAAAAAAAAATTATATAAAAAAAAAGTATATATATATATATATATATATATATATATACAGGGTGGGCCAAAATAAGGGTCCTATCTTTAAATTTGAATAACTTGAATTTGAATAACTTCCACAAAATAAAAGTTAAACTCACCAAACTTTATGTGTGTGTAGACTGACCCTTCCGAGATTTTTTGAAATAAACAAAACAAATTTTAGCCGAAAAACACTTCTTAAAACTTACAAAAACTAAAGTATTGTTTTTTACACTGTTTTGAGTTTTTTAAGCAAAAATAATGTTTTCTAAATGAGGGTACGTTTCTTAGGGCTAATACGGCTCATGCTTGCTTCGGAAGGGGTCCTTTACTTATTCTAAAAAAAAAGTTTTTTTAAATCAATAAATAAAAAATGAATTTTTAAAAATAGGACCCTTATTTTTGCCCACCCTGTATAAACTTAATAAATAAAAAAATTATATAAAAAAAAGTATATATATATATATTATTAAAACTAACAGTTTATCGAGAACCATACACTTAACCAACATTACACAAATATTTTTGAACACCAAATCATAGATGTAACATAACCTTAAAATAAAATTTAATTTACATTCCCTGCGAGACTGTTTTCGTTTTTGCTGCGGTCTACATCTGGCAGCCATTTTGTTTTGTAGTATTCTCTACACAGTCGGAGAAAAAAAACATTTTTCTTCTGGTTTAATTATTTTTGACAAAGGGAAGTCTTTTCCCGAAATATCAAATAGTGATTTTTAATCACCCGGACATCACACGAACAGCTAAAAACACTCTTGCTGTTATGTAAGATTTTAGAAAAAAAGGAAAAATAAATAGTAAGTCATATTTCGTATTCGATTTATTGTTATTGTTTTTGTTCCTAACAACTTGCATCTTACCCGGAACTTGCTTTGCCCACAGCCTTTCAAAGACTTACTACTAATATATATATATATATATATATATATATATATATATATATATATATATATATATATATATATTACATAAAACGCTTCCATTATGGAATATATATATATATATATATATATATATATATATATATATATATATATATATATATATATATATATATATATATATATATGATTATTAATGACAATATATGTATTAGCATATACTACTATAAGTGCCCTTTTACTTTGCAGTCTCCTTAAAATATTCAGCTCGATGATTGTCAATTAGTGACAACAGAGCAAATATAAGTCAGGTTCATATTATATTCCAATAATCATGTTTTTATTTTATTATTTTTATTTTTTCACATTTCTAAAAAAAACATAACATTTCTGTGAGATATATTTTTACGGTCCGTTTCATTTGTCTTGTGCCAAACAACATTTTTATGTCAATATCGTCTCTGCAACATTACAAAATCATCAGAAAAAATTCACAAAGAATAAAAAGTTCTTGGATTAAAGTGTCTTGAAAAAAACCAACACTATACAGTGGTTTCAGTTTTGGGTGAAACAAAACAACAAAAAAAACAAAGAAAAGAGCAAAATCACACGTGAGGGAACCCAGTAATACGCCATTTTTCCCCGTATGTTCCGCAAGTTTCGTAGATCGAACCTTGGTAGTTTGGTTTGGTAGTTTTGTTTTACGGCATATCAACCCTTTTTGGGTTATTTAATGCCGAATCTGGTCATTTTGGTGAAAGTTTTTATGCTTCAAGTTCTTTATATCTTCAAATATTTATTCATGGTGTTTGGTTTGGTAGTTTTGTTTTACGGCATATCAACCCTTTTTGGGTTATTTAATGCCGAATCTGGTCATTTTGGTGAAAGTTTTTATGCTTCAAGTTCTTTATATCTTCAAATATTTATTCATGGTGTTTGGTTTGGTAGTTTTGTTTTACGGCATATCAACCCTTTTTGGGTTATTTAATGCCGAATCCGGTCATTTTGGTAAAAGTTTTTATGCTTCAAGTTCTTTATATCTTCAAATATTTATTCATGGTGTTTGGTTTGGTAGTTTTGTTTTACGGCATATCAACCCTTTTTGGGTTATTTAATGCCGAATCCGGTCTTGTTTTCTTCTCTTTTTTGTTTCTTTCCCCTTTTAATATCTGTTTCTATTCAACCCATAGTTGGGACCCTAACAGGTACTACCACTCCGGGTCAGGGTGGACCTGGGAGCAATGGTAATTAAGAGGAGGCTCCACATTCCCCAAAGTCCGTAAGCCGGATCTCACCATCGGATGTAGTTTAAGGTCATATCCAGGACCGGGAGTAGGGTAGGAAAAATAAAAATAAAAAAGGGGAGGGAGAAAGGGAGAGGGGCTGTTGTTTTTGTTTTTGGTTTTGTAGAACATAATGAAGTTTTACAAAAAAAAAAAAAAAAAAACGTCAATGTAGGTGAATTTGGTCTCAGGGAGCCACAGGGCAGCCTGATCTGGTATCACCAGCGATCGAACCTTGAACCCGGTACTTCCACTATCATATCGCAAACCTATCACTAACCCTCTCACATATACAACAACAAAAATAAGCCTCTTTTTTTTTAAAGAAACTTTATCTAAAATACAATATTAAAGAGTTTCGATAAAAAAAAAAAATTCCAATAATCTAAAAAAATTTCCGTTTACTTTTTATTTTTATTTTATTTTTTTCTTCCGTAGGATTTTAATCCTATTAATGTTTTGCTTGTAACGCGGTTCGTTTCGCGAAATGAAAGACAAATCCGTCTTTTGGCGCAGACGTATTTGCCTCGCATCTACGGCTTTCCGGTGCACAGAAACGTAGACATTTTCTGATCTCCTTTGCAAAATGGTGAAAATTGGTTGACATAATGTGATTTTCTGTTTCATGCTAAAAGATAACAAGAAAACATTAAATATTATTGCCGGAAAAATACAGTTATCGCTTTAAAGGAGAAAGCGTAATTGTTGACCGTAAGTTTGTCCATTGATTTATGCCTGTCAGCATTGACGGTAGACAACTTTCTTTGTCTTATTTTTTGTTCCGATTTTTTTGTTTTTGTTGTTGTTTCTTCTTGGTTCCAGTCGTATCATATATATATATATATATATATATATATATATATTTATATATATATATATATATATATATATATGATACGACTGGAAACAATGACGATTATCGCCTCCTACACTGATGATAGCAGAAGCTGGAAACGTCGGCGTGTATAGGTAAAAATAATTTGCTTAAATATATTAAAAATGTTTGTTATTGTATATATATATATATAAATATATATATATATATATAAATATATATATATATATATATATATATATATCTATATATATATATATATAAATATATATATATATATAAATATATTTATATATATATATATATATATATTTATATATATATATATATATATATATATAAATGTTTGTTATTGTATATATATATATATAAATATATATATATATATATATATAAATATATATATATATATATATTTATATATATATATATATATATTTATATATATATATATAAAAATATATATATATATAAATATTTATATATATATATATATATATTTATATATATATATATAAAAATATATATATATATAAATATATATATATATATATTTATATATATATATAAAAATATATATATATATAAATATATATATATATATATATATATATATATATAAATATATATATATATATATATATATATATAAATATATATATATAAATATATATATATATATATATATATATATATATAAATATATATATATATATATATATATATATATATATATAAATCTCTATATATATATATATATACAGGGTGGGCAAAAATAAAGGTCCTATTTTTAAAAATTCATAACTTTTTTATTTATTGATTTTTTTTTGATTTTTTTTTTTTTAGAATAAGTAAAGGACCCCTTCCGAAGCAAGCATGAGCCGTATTAGCCCTAAGGAACGTACCCTCATTTAGAAAACATTATTTTTGCTTAAAAAACTCAAAACAGTGTAAAAAACAATACTTTAGTTTTTGTAAGTTTTAAGAAGTGTTTTTCGGCTAAAATTTGTTTTGTTTATTTCAAAAAATCTCGGAAGGGTCAGTCTACACACACATAAAGTTTGGTGAGTTTAACTTTTATTTTGTGGAAGTTATTCAAATTTAAAGATAGGACCCTTATTTTGGCCCACCCTGTATATATATATATATATATATATATATATATATATATATATATATATATATATATATAAATATTAATTATTTTAATGCCTACGCAATCTTCAGTGTAGGGAACTAATTCTCAACGGTCGGCGGGCGCGAACCCTGATCACAAATCGTCACTGCAGTCAAGAGTCTTAACCCCTCGGCCATAGCCAATTAGGTAATAATTAGAGAGGAATTTAACTTTGTAAATAGCGAATCGGCGGCTAAATTTACCCAAGCAGTTAAAGTGATCGCCGAACGAATTCGTGCATATATATATATATATATATATATATACATTTAAAAAGAATACGCGGAAATCTCTCTAAGGCCCTTTCGACTATCATCTCGTCAGGAGAAAATCGATAGTTTTAATTAATAATAACGTCGAAAGAAAGAGCAAATGGGGAAATTGAGTGTGCCAAAAATTAACGTTGAAGCGATTAAAATTCAATTTAATTATTTCGTTAAAAGTCGATTAAAAGGCACTACGTTAGGGGATTAAAAAAAAAAAAAAAAATTGGGAAGGAGTTCAAAGTTCCCCAAAGAGATTAAGCGATCTTACAAATTCCTTCTGCCGGCACAAGGAAGGTTTTCGCATAGCAATAGAGACAGATTCCAATATGTTCAAATGGTTCTTGGAATCTGCTCGATGCAAGACCTCAAAACGGTCTATTTTATAGCCACTGGCACAGCTAGGGTTTTCAACCAAATGCTGGCCAATAGCAGAGTCCAAAGAATTAGAGGAGGGGTAACACTCAATTTCTCCATTTGCTCTTTCTTTCGACGTTATTATTAATTAAAACTATCGATTTTCTCCTAGCGAGATGATAGTCGAAAGGGCCTTAGAGAGATTTCCGCGTATTCTTTTTAAATGTATCTATAAATTTTGTACCTCAAAACATTTATTTATATATATATATATATATATATATATATAAAGAGGTGTACTAAAAGCGAACTTTTAGGAAAGGTAAAACCCTATTGTGAAGAGTATACAGCTCAATATCCAGGATAGAGCAGGTAGAAATGAAGGAGAATGGAGAGGAATTAAAGAAAGCAAAAGCCAAATCAAAATTCAATTCAAAAGTTCAAAGCAAGGTATATTCCGCAAAAAGGCAATTTATTCAAGTTAAATTTTCCTTAAGCCAGGCTTTTCAAAGATCAAAATCTTATCATCAGAGGAAGTCGCTGGGATAGATAAGTTGGCAATGGCCAAGATTTAAAATTTGAAAAAATGAAATAAAATAAAAGTTGTAGGGAAAGAAACGTAGGGCAAAACTGTGCCAGGGTGCAAGCAAATGTCCGATTGCCAAAAAGTCCGGTGTCGAAGAGTCCAGCAGAGAGAATACGATGTAGATATGTAGGTCGTTAGAGGCACGAGAAGTAATGAGAGAAGTTTCAAAGTTAAATTCCATGAAGCCACAACTTCAGGTACGGCGAAAATAGAAAATCCAAAAAAGGGTAAAAAGTCCAATAAGAGGTACATTCGATGATGCAGGCAGGCGTCAGATGAGATTAAGATGTAAAATATTCGCCATTAAAGAAACTTCCCGGGCAGAGATGACAAAGGAAAGTGTTTTAAAGTGGAAAAAAGGGGCAGTGAGAATATTTAAAGTCTGCCCAGTTGAGAAAGCCGGCTATATATATATATATATATATATATATATATATATGTATAACAATGGATACACCCTGTAAGGGTGGCTGCGCATGTAATTGTGAAGCAAGGGTTGCGGAATCCTAAACCTCTTCTGAATCGACACCGCTTGAATCCAGTGGCCGACCAGAAACAATGCAGAGATAAGCGGTATTCCCAAAATGGTCACCCATTCTTCTTCTTTCGTGTGAATCAGATGATTCTGGTGTTGGCATTAGTTTCCCCGATGTTTTTCTGGTACTTACGGGAAGATCCCTAAGTGAAAGTGATACTGTGGAACCGACTGGATTCGAACTTGGAACACCCAGGTCTTCAGTTATCCACTTAACCACCGTCACCTACCAACCCATTTAGTACTGACCAGGGTCAACTTCAACGTGATTATGCAACAAAACAAAAAAACAAAAACAAAAAAAACAAAAAAAAACACCACCACCACCACAACAGCAACAACAACAACAATAATAATAATAATAATAATAATAATAATGATGATGATGATGATGATGATCAAAACAGCTACAATCCTGAGAAATGTCCTCGAATGCGGAAACCAACCCACATAAGCAACGAATGGAGAACAAACACATGGAAGCACAAGACAACAGAACCGGGGAAAATACAACCGCACGAGAGAGGCGCAAGCATAGGCTGACGCCACGAAAATTATGGACAGAGGGTCGAGGAGGGAAAGCGCAAAACCAGACCTCCACTGGAAGAGCGCGGACAGCTCTGGGACCTTGGGAAGGCTTGTTTCCACTCGGGCCCCAGAGGGGACCAATGGCCCTTATCAGCGGGAAATCGGTGGTAGGTGGCTATTACGATTACCGCAAGGTCATCAGCGGTGATGAACGAAAAGAGGTGGAGCATACTGGAGGCCTGAGGAGACTTGTTGTCACTCGGACTCCAGGGAATACCACAGGATGTCGGCAGTGGGTGACCACTGACGATGACCAGTGTGATAACTCCTAGTGAGTAAATAATAATCATCATCATCATCATCATCATCATCATCATCATCTAAAACTGATATTAGAAAGAAAGCGAAGGAATAAGAAAGCTAACACAACACAAGAATGGTCTTTTATAAAATTAATAATTACGAGGAAAACATTTTTATGAAACAAAAATAATTTATTTAACTTTCAGACATTTGTAGAGTTTCGCCAGTTCATATTTGTAAGGTGTATATGCGAACGCGTTTGCTGTATTTTTGTGTGGCCACTGAAATGATGTGTGTTTGAAGAAATACATAGTTCCTGATTCGAATGTAAAGAAATTACCTTTTTGCCTCCCCCACCTGCTTGGTCGAGCCGGTGGGGGTGGAGGAAGGGGGTAGTGTCGACGATCTCCTCTGTGTGCGTTCGCCCAGAACACGGAAGGAGAAAAAAAGAGAGAAAGGGAGTGCGTGCCTTCTTTTATAGATACTCAAACCACGCGTGGTCAAGCTGACCTGTTGGTCCCTGATTGGCCGGAATTTTCTGTAAACGTGATTTCCGAGATCAGTCCCTGTTCTCTACCTCAGAGACGACGAAGGGCTGAGTAAACAAAGAAAGGTCGCACATATATACCCTTAGTTGTGGCGTCTGCCACAGCTTATTGTCACTTAAATATCAGAGAAACCCATGATAAACAGCTGTTGTGAGAACCCAAGGTGATTTGCAACGATTACACTGGTTTACAAAAAAATATTATTGGTCTAAGGCAAGAATGGGGATAGATGTTTTTTGCTAATTTGGGTGTGCTGAATTCAAATTTATAAATAGTTTTGCTCTATCACCTCTAGTTTTCTGGCTTTTAAATAATCTCATTTTAGTAAAAATAGAGAATAAATGTGCATATTTCAAGAGTTGCAGCAGCTTATAACAGATAAAACAGGATAGATAAAGAACACTGATTGAATAAATATACTTGGATGACACAATTACACAATTCATAGTACCACAGACAGTCAAAAGTGTTTTTGTTTGTTTTTGTTTTTAAAAAACATGGTTCACTCCCAAACAAGGCAGGCCGCCACTGTAGACGTAAGGGGCTACTGAGAAAAAAGAAAAGGGGAGAAGGTTGGGGGTCAGCCTAAATTGGGATCTGAGCAGCGAGATGTCTGTTTACATTAGTTTTAAATTTCTGCATGTCAGTACTGTCGGGGAAACAGGGGGCAGGGAGGGAGTTCCAGAAGCCAGCAGCACGAGGAAAGAAGCTATTTGAGTAGAAGGCTCTCCGGCATCTGGGGACCTCTACAGTGAATGAATGAGATTTAGTTGATTGTCGTGAAACCTATGGAACATTTTTTTTTATTTTAATACAAAACAGACTATCAGAAAAATTGAAAAAATAAAAAAGGGTATAATTAAACAGACGAATTCTGTTATTTTTAACAATCTTTACACACACACACACATATATATATATTTTTTTTCTGATAGTCTGTTTTGTATTAAAATCAAAAAAATTAATAAATGTTCCATAGGTTTCACGAACGTTTTCGATTCTTCGTCGAATCATGGTCAGGTCTCAACAGCAAATGAACAAAAAAGCTGGAGAAAGAAGAGAATTTTTAAAAAGACGGCAGAGAAACGCGCAGAGAATGTTTTTCGCATTGTTCCAGGAAAGTCGTTGACGATTTAAATTCAGCAACGCTGGATGGCATCACAGAACAAAATCGTATTACGTTAAGCATTTTAAAATGTTGCCACTGGTTTCATATGTGATGTGGTTACTTTTAGGTTGTTGTGTCTTTATGTAGATAGCTTTGAATATTTTTAATTTTTTTAAATTGGTTTTGGAATGTATAATTTTAGTGTTGTTAACTAGAATTTGTCTTAAATCAGAGGGAGGGCAGTTATGTTGTTGTAGATGTTGGTAAATTGAGCTAGAGTTTACAAGGTGATTCGACGAAGAATCGAAACATTTATTAATTTTTTTTTTATTTAATAGAAAAAAACCATCAGAAAAATTTTTTTTAAATTAAAAAATGTATAATTAAGCAGACGATGTCTGTTATTTTAAAGTTTTTTTATTATTTTTTATTAAAGTTTTTGTTATTTTAATGTTTGCATAAATGAGAAAATGCTGCCAAATAAACACACAAGTTTACAAGATGCATTTTTTTGGTTCACACACAATATACAGGGTGATTCATAAGTCACTTAGCTATTTATTTTTGAAATTCTAAAGTAAAAAAATACGGTAATACAAAACAGAAAGTTTATTCAACAAATTCATTTATGGGAGTTTACAATTACAGCAAATTTTCAAGATTCCCACCTTCGTTCTGCATGCATAGCTCCATTCTTTTTTGAAAGGAATTTACGACTCTTTGTTATTAACTAGAATTTTTCATAAATCAGATGGAGGTTATGTTTTTGTAGACGTTGGTAAATTGAGCTAGAGTTTACAAGATGCATGGTGGGGCGACGGGATAGGGTAGTGTTTGTAAAACCAATGTAGGTTTATTATTATTATGGGAGTTACATTCTCCCAAAGGGCATGTAAACTTATAAATAACATTGGTTCTTTCTAGAAATTTTGAGTTGTTTTTGTAGACGAATTCTGTTATTTTTGACAATGCGAAAATCCTGTCTATAGTCACCGAAACATGTATGCACATATGTAACCAATAATGTTTGTATAAATAAAAATTTATACTTATAAACAGCTCTACTTGGTATTGAGCACTTTTTATAAACACTTGAGTTTCTACGGATTTACATTTACAGAAACTAATACAATACATGTACGATATATATATATATATATATATATATATATATATATACACACAGACCAATATTTTTCTTTTTAATGCAAATATTTATTATTTCTTCACCTGTCGCGATACTGGCGCAGAATTTTCAATAAAAAGTTAGATTGAAATACGTTTTGTTAAGAAAGAAACAAATTATTTGTATTCAATGAATCGAAACTAAATATAAATATTCTTTTGATGCACCTGCGCATCTATATCCGTCTCTCCGTCCGTCCGTCTCTCCGTCTCTCCGTCTCTCCGTCCGTCCGTCCGTCCGTTCGTTCGTATATTTGTCACGCTTCAGTTTGTAATAGCAATGCGAGAATGCGAAAATAGAAACTGGACGTTGAGTTTTTACTTTCGACAGAAAAGAAGAAAAAAAAAACGAATTGAACCGGAGGAGGGACGCTTCCTCGATCATCATCAAGATGAATTTGGGCAGGTGCTGGGCTACTGTATCCTTTTCTGTGTAACTTCCCATCCACTCCATCCCTACATGGCAACTGAAGCATGCTTGTTGTATTTTTTGCCAAAATGTATTTAACTGAAAAAGCATTTGTAGAATTTGGTATATTCGGACTACTGTTCTCATCTTGGGTGTTTTTATCGCAACGTTTCGGCCGATGTAACCTCCGACCTTCTTCAGGTGTACGTTGTCGAACTCGGGAATCTTTGTATCATTTACATTATTCAGACTACTGTTCTTATCTTGGGTGTTTTTATCACAACGTTTCGGTCGATGTAACCTCCGACCTTCTTCAGGTGTACGTTGTCGAACTCGGGAATCTTTGTATCATTTAGATTATTCAGACTACTGTTCTCATTTTGGGTGTTTTTATCACAACGTTTCGGCCGATGTAACCTCCGACCTTCTTCAGGTGTACGTTGTCGAACTCGGGAATCTTTCTGTCGAACTCGAGAATCTGGACGGTATTTCGAACGAAACCCTTTAATAAATCCACAAGGACCCGTGGCGCAGTGGATATAGTACTAAGTAAAAATTCAGTTCTAAACTGACAGTCATCTGAAGGTTGAAGGTTCAATCCTCAGTGCGGGCGAATTACTGAAGACTTCTTCCCAGTCATCATGGCAGATGGAACGAGAGCGTGCTACCCCCGTGGATTTAATAAAGCGTTCCGTTCGAAATTACGTCCAGATTCCCGAGTTCGATAAGGTACACGTGAAGAAGGTCGGAGGTTACATTGGCTGAAACGTTGAGATAACACTACTAAAAAATTCAGAAACATTTGTATTGTAAGTGAAATCCCGGTCACCTTGCAGTATTGTTAACAGCCGAGAAATCATTTTTTTAAAAATATACAACAAATAACTTATACCAAACGCATTAAAATTTAATTATAAAGGAGTTTTGTCTCGCTAGAACTGAATGCGACCACCCATTTTTTTGGCCTAACCCTACGTCATTTTCTAAGGACTCAGCTATTGCATGTGTTCGTTTTTTTTTTTTTATGGAAATCGCTCCAGACAAATCACGAAGCCACTTGATGTAAGGAGCTAAATAAAAAAATAAAAATTACAAGGTCAAAAACTAGACAACGATAAATGTTATATGGATAGATTCCGACCCAGAAAACAGCAATTCTTCCCCCTTTGTCAGAAACATCGCTCATGGTAACGTGAGGACTAAATGGCAAAATAAGGGAAGCGAGAGTTACGAGTCTGCCGAAAGTAAACCCAAGTTAGTCACTTTCTACTCTCCTGTTGAAAATAGAGTGTGGTGTCATCAGCAAATATACCCATCTCGGACGCGATTGCATCAGGTAGCTCTGGGATAAATGAAGTGTGACCAACGGTGTTAAGTAGTAATGGATACGTCGCTCGTGTACACAGGATATCGAGGTCATGGGGGTCAGCGAGTATTGATTTACTCCTCTCCAGGAGTTAGGCACAAGGCCAGTTTTTATCTTACTCCCACAAGTAAGATGTGACCCAAGGTCGGGTCAGGAAAGTGGGGTTTAAAAATTGCCTGGGCAGCCCCGTCAGCATTCCCCGGTAGGGGCGCCTCGGGCAGTAAGCAATAAACTTACTCCTCCCCAAAGAGGGGAGGCAAAGCCTGGGAGGGTGGACCTCCCAGAACTGCACAGGACAGACTCATTGACCGGCGTCAATCAAGACCCGAAGGTCAAGACAATGCCAGTCTATGGGGTGCAGTACCCATCGGAACAGATACTACACTTTGATCTTAGCCAAAAGGCCAAGAAATGAGTAGCCAGTCAGTATGTACTAAAATGTCCCCTCAACCTGGTGACGTCACATGGCTCTAAAAGGGAGGGTGGGGAGAAGTAGGTAGTTGGTTGGAAGTCTCGGGATGAACCGGACGGGTAGAGATGACTGAAGATCGATGATAAACTAAGGGATTAAATAGACCCCAAATATCCGTAGCCGGGATGCCCCCCCCCCCTCCACACACACTCCAACGCTTCACTTTCTTCTTCTTCTTCTTCCTCCTCCTCCTCCCACCTCCTCTTCTTCTTCTTCCTCTTCTTTCCACTTACTTTCATTTTACCCCCTCATCCTCCACTCCACCACCTCCTCCTCCTCCTCCTCTTCTTCCACCTACTTTTCTTATTCCCCTCCTTCCTTCTCCCCCTCCTCTGTTTCTTCTTCCCTTCCTTCCACCTCCTCTTTTCCCCTCCGTCTTCCTCCTCCTCCTCTTCTTCCCCTTCCTCCTCCCTCTTCTTCTTCTTCCCATCTACTTTTATTTTTCCCCTCCCTCATCCTCCTTCTTCTTCCCCTCCTTCCTCCTTCTCCTCCTCCTCCCTCTTTTTCTTTCCCCTCCCTCACCCTCCTCCCCTCCATCTTCTTCTTCTTCCTCTTTTCTCCACCTACTTTTATTTTACCCCTCCCTCCTCTTCTTCCACCTATTTTTCTTGTTCCCCTCCTTCCTTCTCCCTCCCCTTTGCTTCTTCTCCCCTTCTTTCCCCCTCCTCTACTTTCCATCTTCTTTTCTTCTTCCCCTTCCTCATCCCCTCTCCTTTCCCTCCGTCTTCCTCCTCTTCTTCCCCCTCCCTCTTCTTCTCCTCCTCTTTTTCGTCTCAATAACAGATTTCATAAACGTCAAGAATAAAGAAACCTCAACGAATGAAAATGTGTAAAAAAAAAAAAATCTCTTCGTGAGGCGGGAGGGGGGGGGGGTATTGTTTCTACAAAGCATACATGTACATGCATAAAAGACCTCCAACCTCCCCCAATCGATGGGGAGGCAGCAGCTATTCAACTACGGAATTCAGTAAAAAGGGAGGCGTGGGGGGGGGGGGGTAAAAAAAGTTGGGTTCGGTAGCAACGTCCGTCTTAAATAAAGTTACAAAGATACCCTTTTTTTTCTGTAGAGGTACCCAGATGCCGGACTACTATCCACTCTTTCGGACCGCTTGCCTTTGGAATTCCCTCCCTGCTCCCTATTTTTCCGACCTTGCCAACACGCAAAAATTTAAAATCTAATCTGAACAACCATCTTGCTGCAAAACTCCTCACTTAAGTGAATCTGGTCGCTATCAGAGTAGCCCCTCACGTCACAGTGGCAATATGCTTTGTTTGAAGAGAATAAAAGTTCTTTTTTCTTTTTTTTAAAGGGAGGGTGGGAGAATTCGGTAAAAGAGGGTAAAAAGTTAAGTTCGGTAGCAAAGTCCGTCTTAAATAAAATTACATAATCCCATTTTATTCGGAGAGACATATTGATTTTTTCCGATGGCAGATTCCTTGAATGTAACGAGAGAGAGAGACGGAAGCCGAAGAAATATATATTTTTTTTAGTATTTGTTCATATATATATGTTTTCAATATATATATATATATATATATATATATATATATATATATATATATATATATATATTGAATACATACAAGTTAGAGAAAAATGATTTGCTCCGATATACATTTATTTTTCAATATATATATAGTAAGCTATGAAAATGTATTTATGGCAATTAAGCTACACAGAAGCTCCAGCGTTTCATTCCCGGGGGGAATCTTTAGACTAAAATATATAAATATATTTTCATAGCTTACTACCTAGCTCTACTTACGTATCGAGCACTGTTGAAGTAAATACTGAAAATTGATACATAAAAAATTATATCTCCTTATAAAATTTTATGTGGATACATGAAATAGTATATATATATATATATATATATATATATATATATATATATATAT
>OY744554.1:46536498-46546498 GCA_963556195.1 Sepiola atlantica | reverse complement strand
CTTCCTCTGATGATAAGATTTTGATCTTTGAAAAGCCGTGCTTAAGGAATACAATTGAAAGAGAAGAAGAATAAATATTTTTATCTACTAAATGCTCCTTGTTCTGAACAACTGAAGATATCGATCTGTTTCCATTTACAGGTCTAACTATTTTTCATTGACTCACCTTATTTTTGCTCTATCCAGTATATTGAGCTTTCCTCATCTCACAATAGGTCTAATTCTCTAAAAGTTATCTTTTAGTTATAAACCTTCATATATATATATATATATATATATATATATATATATATATATACATATAGTAGTGGGGAGCATTAAGGCACCTCCTTCCCTCCGCTAGCCTGTAGGAGACCCTTGGGCAAGGTCGAGTACCCACTTAGCTCCCCCGATAAGGGTACGTGAAGTGATGGCAGGTGATGGATGAGCAGCCTAATGGATTGTAGAAACTGGTCAACCCTTCGTTTTGTGTTGGGCAGATGATACTGATTTTTGTACGATGGCTAAGACTTCCTGCTCTGTAAGAGCACGGCCCCTATAGAAGGTAATTGCAACCCACTAGAGGTGACCCCTTTGCAAAGAACATCATGGTGAAACAAAATATTCAAATAAGAATGAGAGCCATGATCATCGATGTCTGCAAACAGACCTGATACCTGAAGAGAGAAGAATCATTGTTCGAGTGTGTTTTTGGTAAATGGAGTTTGAATGTTATGTATGGATGTGATGTTATGATTGATTGATGTTTAATATATATATATTTCCCTTCTGTCACGCACAATAATTATTCTGAAGAAGAAGATATATATAAAAAATAAAAATGGAGTATGAATGTTACGTATGAATGTGATGTTATGATTGATTGATGTTTAATATATATATATATTTCCCTTCTGTCACGCACAATAATTATTCTGAAGAAGAAGATATATATAAAAAATAAAAATGGACTATGAATGTTACCTATGAATGTGATGGTATGATTCATTGATGTTTAATATATATATATTTCCCTTTCTGTCACGCACAATAATTATTCTGAAGAAGATATATATAAAAAATAAAAATGGAGTATGAATGTTACGTATGAATGTGATGTTATGATTGATTGATGTTTAATATATATATATATTTCCCTTCTGTCACGCACAATAATTATTCTGAAGAAGAAGATATATATAAAAAAATAAAAATGGAGTATGAATGTTACGTATGAATGTGATGTTATGATAGATTGATGTTTAATATATATATATATTTCCCTTCTGTCACGCACAATAATTATTCTGAAGAAAAAGATATATATAAAAAATAAAAATAAGTAAAATAATGGAATAGGTGTTAGGGTTAGGGTTGGACATCTGCGTTATTGATGTTTATAGTAGAAAGAGAGAGGGAAGGAGTACGATAGTAGAAGTGACGTCACAATTGAAAGAAGAGAAGGGTCATCTTTTATGCATGCATAAATCTATCCTCAAACCCGTTACGCAGCCGATATAAGCCACATATTTCCAGTTCCTGACCGACGTTCCGTCTAAGATTTTTTTCATTGTTTGACTCAGACCGAAGAAGACACGCCTTTGTGTAGACCGAATGGGAGGAAAATATTTTTTTGCATTTCCGACAATCATTGATTTTTTTAGTTTTATTTGTCTAAAGTTTATGAAAAGGAGGTCAGTTACGGATAAGAAAGAAAGCAAAAAACGAAGGTGGAAAAAAAAGACAAGAAAATAAAACGAAGGGTTCATTCGGTGTATTGATTTTTAAGTTCAATTGTAGCATAGGGACTGTTGGAATACTTTGCCTCTTTACAACATGTGCTTAAGATGCATTGAACAGAAGAAGAAAAAGAAAGAAAGAACTAAAAGAACAAAATTGCTATAATGATGATGATGATGATGATGATGATGATGCCGGTTATGATGATGATGATGATGATGATGATGATGATGATGGTGGTGGTGGTGGTAATGATGATGTTGCTGATGATAATGATGTTGATGGTTATGATGGCCGTGATGATGATGATGATGATGATGATGCCGGTTATGATGATGATGATGATGATGATGATGGTGGTGGTAATGATGATGTTGCTGATGATAATGATGTTGATAGTTATGATGGCGGTGATGATGATGATGATGATGATGGTGGTGGTAATGATGATGTTGCTGATGATAATGATGTTGATGGTTATGATGGCGCTGATTATGATGATGATGATGATGATGATGATGGTAATGCTGGTGATGATGATGTTGATGGTTTTGCAATGCCGTCTCCATACGCGTCACTTTATTTTTCGAGGGTTAGTGTAAGGGTTAGGGTTGCAATCAGAACTCTTAGCCTGACCAAATCAAAACATAAGTCCAACGGAACACGGTCAATCAGCTTAGGACCCAAATGGCCATCTCTCTCAGATGACCACGGAAAACCAACTCACCCATCACTCTGCCCATCAAAAAAAAACAAACACTTAATTATACTTCTCGCCAGCTGTGGCGTTCTTTTTAAGGTTCTCAAGAATCCCTTACTGTACCTCGTCGCCAGTTGTTGTGGCGTTCTTTTTAAGGTTCTCAAGAATCCCTTATTGGTTTCATTTGTCGAACTGACCATAAAGAGTCCATCAGGGCTCACAGGTTTATCTGTCTCTGAGAACCACAGAAACCCAACTGACCTCCTTTTCTCCATCCTGCTGGAATATATATATATATACATAGATATTAGTGTAATGCTACCTACTTGAAAATCATGGGTTAGTTTATCTATGGACATAAAAACTTACTGGCGAGGTCTCATATCTTTTTTTTTAACATAGTTCACCCCAAACAAGGCAGGCCGCCACTGTAGACGTAAGGGGCTACTGAGAAAAAGAAAAGGGGAGAAGGTAGGGGGCGGTCAACCTAAATTGGGATCTGCGCAGCGAGGTGTCTGTTTACATTAGTTTTAAATTTCTGCATGTCTGTACTGTTGAGGAAACAGAGGGCAGGGAGAGAGTTCCAGGGGCCAGCAGTACGAGGAAGGAAGCTATTTGAGTAGAAGGCTCTCCGACATCTGGGGACCTCCACAGTGAATGAATGAGATTTAGTTGATTGTCGAGTTAGTCTAGTGAATTTACGTCGAGAGGGCACCAGAGTATCCAATTCATCGGAGCATAATCCATTGAAGTATTTGTAAAACAAGCACAAGGATGCTACATTGTGGCGATGGGACAGAGGCTGGAGCTTGGTTGACAGTGAGGGACCCATTAGGTTGGCGATTCTTTTTTGGACCTTGTCAAGGAGGGAGAGACTAGTAGATGATGCACCAGCCCAGATGTGGCAACGATACTCCATGCATGGGCGGATGGTGGCTTTGTAGAGATACAGGATAATGTCAGGTGTAAGGAGT
Organism: Sepiola atlantica; assembly: GCA_963556195.1. Lineage (NCBI taxonomy): Eukaryota > Metazoa > Mollusca > Cephalopoda > Sepiida > Sepiolidae > Sepiola > Sepiola atlantica. Next base: position 46,543,105 of record OY744554.1, on the reverse strand, counting down.
TTACTAGCACGGTAGAGGGAGCCAACCTTCTTTTCGGCAGCCTTGGCAATGTCTTCAATGTATTTGTTAAGCATTGAGAAGCATTAACTTTTCTAAGACTGAAGTGGCTCTTAATCACAGCATGGAACTTTGTATCCAAGAAGACATCACTATTACAAAAGGTCAGCCCATTCCTTGGGTGTTTTCTCTTCTCTTATCTAAATATTTCTCCCATTGCAAGTCTGTCGTCCGCATGCATTGCAACTATGCACGCCACTAAACATGCAGCTCTGCACATGTAGACATTTTTTTTTTTAATTTGTGCAAAATTGAAATTCCTCGTGCGTGGCATAATTCTTTTTTTTCACAAGTGAAATCGGGCGGCCCTGATAAAATTCCGATTCCTGATAACACCTGCCAGAGACGAGAAATCAAAGACACGAGAAGACGACCGTCCTTGCCACACATTTTCCCTCGCACGGCGGTTCTGTCCGCTTTTCAACTGAATCAACCAAGTGTTAATTCTGCTCCGGCGATGTGCAACTAATTCGATTAACAATCTCATTAATATTAATTACAATTCACTCAGAAACAATTAACCGTTTTTTTTGTTTTCGTTTTTTTTTTATTTTTTATATTTTATGAAGAAAATAGCAGGAATAAAATCCCGCCAAAAAAGTTAATTTATTGCTGGTTTTATGGCAAAATATTGAAATCGGTTAAATAAGGTTTTCTTTTTTATATTTTTTTGGTGTGTGTTTGTTTCTTACACCACCACCCCCACTCTCTCTCTCTGTCTCTCACGATTCTCTCTCTCAGCATTCACTCTCTCTCTCTGTTTCTCGCGATTCTCTCTCTCTCTTAGCATTCACTCTCTCTCTCTCTCTGTTTCTCACGATTCTCTCTCTCAGCATTCACTCTTTCTTCCTCACTCTCATATTAGCATTCTCTTTCTTATATATATATATATATATATATATATATATAGTAAGCTATGAAAATATATTTATGGCAATTAAGCTACACAGAGGCTCCCACGTTTCATCCCCGGGGGAATCTTCAGGCATGTAGTTAGTTTTACTGGGTGTTTTTATATACACGGCTAGCTAGTTAACCAATCAGATTCTTTGTTGTTGTCTTAGCCAATCGTTGGGCTTTTCACAAAGGTCCGGTTAGTTTTACTTCCTATATCCTGTTCTATTGTTCTGTTTTCTATAGAGTGTCCTATATCCTGTTTCTTTGTTGTGTCAATAAAAGGGTGACCTTATTTTAACACGTGGTTCATTGTATTTCTAGTTTAGGTTTTAGTTTTTATGTTTTAAGGTTTTAGTTTAGTTTTTTTTACTTATTTATTTTTTTATTTATTTATTTATTGTTAGCCTAAGGTAAATTTATTTCTGTGTAAGCAGCTGTTTGCAATCTCGCTTCTACAAAACAAAACTATACACAGCTGTAACGTAATTTGGGATATTAGAATTTTGGGGGGTATCGGAATCGGTATCAGAACCGAAAAAAAAAAATCTTGAATCGGTATCAGAACCGAAAAAAAAATCTTGAATCGGTATCAGAACAAAAAAAAAATCTTGAATCGGTATCAGAACCGAAAAAACAATCTTGAATCGGTATCAGAACCGGAAAAAAAATCTTGAATCGGTATCAGAACCGAAGAAAAAATCTTGAATCGGTATCAGAACCGAAGAAAAAATCTTGAATCGGTATCAGAACCAAAGAAAAAATCTTGAATCGGTATCAGAACCGAAAAAAAATTCTTGAATCGGTATCAGAACCGAAAAAAAATTCTTGAATCGGTATCAGAACCGAAAAAAAATTCTTGAATCGGTATCAGAACCAAAAAAAATCTTGAATCGGTATCAGAACCGAAAAAAAATCTTGAATCGGTATCAGAACCAAAAAAAATCTTGAATCGGTATCAGAACCGAAAAGAAATCTTGAATCGGTATCAGAACCAAAAAAATCTTGAATCGGTATCAGAACCGAAAAGAAATCTTGAATCGGTATCAGAACCAAAAAGAAATCTTGAATCGGTATCAGAACCGAAAAGAAATCTTGAATCGGTATCAGAACCAAAAAAATCTTGAATCGGTATCAGAACCGAAAAGAAATCTTGAATCGGTATCAGAACCAAAAAAAAAAATCTTGAATCGGTATCAGAACCGAAAAGAAATCTTGAATTAGTATCAGAACCGAAAAACAAAATCTTGAATTGGTATCAGAACCGAAATAAAATCTTGAATCGGTATCAGAACTGAAAAAAATCTTGAATCGGTATCAGAACCGAAAAAAATTCAGCCTAATTTCCGATTCCAAACGCGATTCTTTAAATTCTTTTTTTTAACTTAATTTATCATTTCTGGTACTAAGGATAAAATGATGAATATTTTTTGTTTTTTAAACAGTAAAACTAAAATTTCTGTAAATTTATTTATTTTTGAAAAAAAAAAAAACAAAAAAAAAAAAAAAAAATCTTTACAGAAATTCACTAGAAATTCACTAGAAATTCACTAGAAATTCACTAGAAATTCACTAGAAATTCACTAGAAATTCACTAGAAATTAACTTTTAAAAGGTGATTTAAATGGTTCCAAAAAATGTTTAAAAATTAAATAAAACATTTTTTGTCACGAAAAAAACTGACAAAAATCATCGATAATTTAATTAAAAGTAAAAAAAATAAAATAAAAATTTTGTAATTTTTTATACGGTGGGATTTTGTCCGGTCCCTCAGCATAGAATGACCAAAAAAACTGTAACACTTTCAAAGGCTAGGTATAAACGAACTAGCGAAGATTTTAATGGATCTGCGTGAGAACACACTTTGGCATCAGTTCTTCTTTGAGTTTGAATTTCCATGTCTGTGAACTAGTTGTAAAACAAAATTTCTAAAGATATAGAAGGTGGATTGGGGTGGAGATAGAAGGCAATAAAATCAAAGACTAATAATAAAAACGATTCTTGGTTATAGGTCCCCCGATTTATGTTTTGAGGCATTTCCGTCTGTCTGTCCGTCCGTCCGGATTTTTCTCCGCAACCATCCATTGAATTTCTCTGAAATTTTGCATGAAGTTGTAACTTTGGTCATGTTAGAAAGTGACATTCTCCGATTTTTGAAAAAAAAATCTGGTTAGCCCCCCCAGGGGGACAAAAGGCCCCGAAATGGCAAAAAAATGACATTTTTTGCCCCATAACTTTTCATCCATCCATTCAATTTCTCTGAAACTTGGCCAAAATGTGGAGGCAATTGTTCCTAATAGAAAATAAGTATCGCTGACCTTGGGAAAATCTGGTTCGCGCCCCCAGGTGGGTCAAAAGCCTCCAAAATGGCAAAAAAAATGATCCTTTTCTCTCATAACGTTTGATTCATCCATTCAATTTTTCTGAAACTTGGCCAAAATGTAGAGGCAATTGTTCTGGATATAAAATGAGCATCCTTGACCTCAGAAAAATTCTGGTTCTCGCCCCCAGGGGGTCAAAGAGGGATAAAAAATGCCCCAAATTTATTGCATTTTACACTCGCCACATTGAGTCACAAACAGAGGGGGGACCACGCATGCGCGGCTTGTTAAAATTTTTACAACCGTTTCGCAATTCAGTTGTTAACTTTTCCTTCCATTGACAAAATACAAGTACACTTATAACTGGTGGACGAGAGATAAAAAAATAAAACAATTGCACTTAAAGGGACGGTAAGAATCCTAAAAAAGATCTATCGGTTGGACTCTCTCAAATAGCGGGTAGATGTCTAGCATCCGGTAGGATTCCCCATCCATAGCAGAAACAAAAAGATAAGAAAATTGAAAAAAAAAAAAAAAAAAAAAAAAAAAAAAAAAGCAAGAAATTATCAGCTGTTAATCTATGGACATAAAAACTGACAGACCATGAAGTTGACCATCTGGTATGAACATTACTTTTGCAAAATCTTAAGTGGGGTATTATCACAGCATGGAAACCTGCATCCAAGAGGAAATTACTTAGCTTAATATTCCTCTCATTGCAGGTCTGCCGTCCGTAGCATGCATTGCAACTATGCACATCCACTAAACATTGCAACTATGCACATCCACTAAACATTGCAACTATGTGCACACAACTAAACATTGCATCACTGCACATACTTACAACTGGATGAACAAAAAATAAAGATTGAACTTACCAACAAGAATGAGGAGTTTGTTAAACAAATATTTTAAAAAAAAATTTTTTTTAAATAATATGCAAAGTGGGGGATCAGTTTTGCATTATGTCAAGTTATAAACTGATCCCCCATTTATGATCGACAAGAATGAGTAGTTCGTTATTTACGTGTTTCGGAAACAATGCTTTTATTTATTATCAGTTTAACCCTTGTCGATGATGAATAAACCTGCGTTATAAAAAAAAAATCATCATCATCATAATCATCATCATATATAAACAAATCACAGACCTATAGAAGGAATCGGAATGAACTGATAAGCAATTGACACATCATCATCATCATCATCATTATCGTCGTCATCATCATCGTCATCATCATCATCATCGTCGTCATCATCATCGTCATCATCATCATCATATATAAACAAATCACAGACCTATAGAAGGAATCGGAATGAACTGATAAGCAATTGACACATCATCATCATCATCATCATCATCGTCATTATCATCATCATCATCGTCATCATCATCATCGTCATCATCGTCATCATCATCGTCATCATCGTCATCATCATCGTCATCATCATCATCGTCGTCATCATCATCGTCATCATCATCGTCATCATCATCGTCATCATCATCATCATCATCATCATCGTCATCATCATCATCGTCGTCATCATCATCGTCATCATCATCATCATCGTCATCATCATCGTCATCATCATCATCATCATCATCATCATCATCGTCGGTCTAACGTCTGTTTTGATTGTCGATATGAGTTTTATGCTAACTGTACGAGAATTGTACGTTGGAGTTTATCTGACTGTCGAGATTTGCGCACATTTCCACGAAACATACGCATCACGGAGGCACTGCGACAGGATTATTAAATTTTCTACGTTTGCGTATACGGAGGTTGTTGTAAGAATAAATAAATCAGATTGTATTATTAAAAGAAAAAAATGTAAAAATAATATGCGAAATGGGGGATCAGTTTTGCATTATGTCAAGTTATAAACTGAGCCCCCACTTATGATGAACAAGAATGAGTAGGTTTGTTTATCAAATATTTATTCACAACCCACAAAAAGAGATGGGGCGTCATTACTGCACATATGCATATACACACGCATAGACATAAGTTGGGGTTTTTTTTGTCTGGGTTTGGGGGTGCGACGAACCAATGAAGGACATGACTCAGCTAGATGAGGCGGGACCTACAGAACGTTGGGCCAGCAGCACAGGTTTAGAAAGGTCCACTTTGCCCTTTTGTATGTGAAAAGCAGGTGCTACCCAGGCACCACACGGACACTGCTCACCTACAAAAAAAATAAAAATAAATAAATAATAATGAATATAAAATAATTATAAATATATATATATACATATATAGTCTAAAGAAGCTTGAGTCATTTTAAAGAAAAGAAAAAAAAATTAAATAAATAATAATGAATATACAACTATTATATATATATACATATATATATATACATATACATATATATATATACATATATATTGTGTGTATTTAGGCAGCATTTTTTCATTCAGGCAAGTGTGATTGAAGACGACAGAAATCTTCTGTTTAGTGATTCCTTTTTTTATTTTTTCCATTCGTCGAATGATCTTTTTGACGTGTAGATGGAATGAATTGATGAAGGATCCATGTGTTGGACTAACGTTTTCGATTCTCTCCGGAATCATCTTCAGGTCTTTAATGGCTAAAATGAATACAAAGCGAGTGAAAGAATGGAATTTCTTAAAAAAAAAAAATACGCCGGCAAACCGTTAGCGTAAAATACGGACGTCTACATTTTAAAATGTGACAATTGAAACAGTTCTTCGTTTATTTATTAATTTTACATATATATATATACATATATATATACATATACATATATATATATACATATACATTATATATATATACATATATATATATATATATACATATACATATATACATATACATATACATATACATATATACATATACATATATACATATATATATATATATATATATATATATATATGTCTAAAGAAGCTTGAGTCATTTTAAACAAAAGAAAATAAAGGAAAAGGCAGTTTAAATTCCCAGAGAAACTAACTAAATCCAAGATATCGCAGACTTAGCATTCGTTGGAAAATTCATAAATAAAAAAGGGGGTATTCAAGTATCTAACAGTGAAACAAACACAGGGGACCTTAACTTAAGCGTGAAATATTAAAACGGGGGATCATCAGCTGTTTACTATGTAGCTGTTTTGGAGATTTAAAAATCATTATATATATACGTTCATAAGTCACTTCACTTAGCTATTTAAAATGATTACCATATGAAGCACAAACATACTATGAACTTTTGATGATTGTTATCTTACTCTCTAATTACTGCTATTTGTTATTTTAAATTTGTTCGTTTATATATTTGTTTCTATATATATTTATTTTTATTTATTTA
>OY744554.1:46448998-46531498 GCA_963556195.1 Sepiola atlantica | reverse complement strand
TTTATATGTTCACGATTTATTCATGGTGTTTGTTAGGGTTAGAGTATGGGTTAGGGATAGGGTTAGAGTAGGGGTTAGGGTTAGAGTATGGGTTAGGAGTTAGGGTTAGAGTAAGGGTTATGATTAGAGTAGGGGTTAGGGTTTAGAGTACGGGTTTAGGGTTAGAGTATGGGTTTAGGGTTAGAGTATGGGTTTAGGGTTAGAATATGAGTTAGGGTTAGGGTTAGAGTATAGGTTAGGGTTAGGGTTTAGGGTATGGGTTAGGGTTTAGGGTTAGAGTATGGGTTAGGGGTTAGGGTATGGGTTAGGGGTTAGGGTATGGGTTAGGGTTAGAGATGGGGTTAGGGTTAGAGTAGGGGTTAGGGTTAGAGTATGGGTTAGGGTTAGAGTATGGGTTAGGAGTTAGGGTTAGAGTATGGGTTAGGGGTTGGGGTTAGAGTAGGGGTTAGGGTTAGAGTATGGGTCAGGAGTTAGGGTTAGAGTAGGGGTTAGGGTTAGAGTATGGGTTAGGAGTTATGGTTAGAGTAGGGGTTAGGGTTAGGGTTTGGGTTAAAGTATGGGTTTAGGGTTAGAATATGAGTTAGGTTAGGATTAGAGTATGGGTTTAGGGTTAGGGTTGTTTTGTAGAGGGAAAATGTTTTTGTTTTTAGATTTGCAGAACATGATTGAGTTGTGCAAAGGGAGAAGAAAGAAAAACAATAACATCAATGTTTGGTGCGTTTTAAGTAAGGAAGCCGGTATCTTCAGACAGCCTGATTTGGTAGCACAAGAATGACAAGGTCTGTCCATACAAAATTAATTCATTTTCAATTGTACTCTTTTATGGCTGCGAGACGTGGTCGACGATGAAACGTAAAAATTACACGATCCTGGATGCAGCGAATCGGGTGTAGAAAATTGCCAGGACTCCACAAAAAAGTATGTGACGCAACGACGTCTCAACTGGTATGGTCACGTCATAACACCTTAAAACATTGTGTTATATCCGTTTTTATGAAATTTAAATCTTACGTATAAAATCTAGCGAGGAAAACAATGGAAGTGGTCCCAAATCTCTACGAACCCTTCTTAACTTAAGGAAAAAATGGTGGCTAAACCGTGACCATCGTAAAGTAAACTACGGCTTGTTCACTGAAATGTGACGACATCGTCCAACAGAAATATTCCAGAGTTCGAAAAGATACACCTGAAGAAGGTCGGAGGTTACAGCGGTCGAAACGTTGTGAGAATAACACCTAAGATGAGAACAGCAGTCCGAATAATCCAAATTATCAATCCTCATCTCAAAAATTCTAAACATTAAATTAGGTTGATTCTCGTGTTTATTAAAAACTCTTCGTTTGATTTCTGAATCCTAAGTTGATACTAAGCCCTATGCAAAGATTAAGCATTTGAAGTTATTATCGCTTACTCTGATTATTTAAAGTCATCACAGTTTGTTAACTATCCTAGCGAAAGTTGTGTAGTGTTTGCCATCTTTCCTTGTGAGATTCATACATTTCCACCTTTTGTGAAAAAGATGTTTTAGGGCTAAATAATTTAGTTAATAAATGTATGGCTTCAATAAATGATGATGTTGCTGGTTTTTGCGGGTGAAATATAATTGACAAATTTGTGGCTCTCTAGTTTTATTCGTGACAAATTCAAAGCCGAAAGTTCAGAATTATCTGGTTGACCATGTTATCACCGCAGTCTTTAGAAAGCAATCTATAATAATATATTTAAAAGCCATCCCTATAAAAAATTTTTAAAACTAATGGGAACAAGCATCTCACTGCACAGCTCCCAATTTAGAATGATCCCCTAAACTTTGGTCCCAATTCCCAGTAGCCCCTTACGTCTACAGTGACAACTTGCCTTGTTTGGGGTGAACTAAGTTAAAAAAAAAAAAAAAAGATAAAAAAGGTAACCATTTTATTTTGAAATCATTAAAAAAAAAAATTTTTTTCGACAAATACAATATTGTAATTTACAACAAATTATGATGTTAAATAATATTTAATTAAGAATGTGTCGATCCAGCAAAATCTGCAAAACATACAGAATTATAATTTTGTATATATAATAGATAAAGGTTATTGATGTTTTTTTGTCCAGTATATGACCCAGGCATGGTACTTGTGCAGTATATGACCCAGACATGGTATTTGTGCAGTATATGACCCGAGGCATGGCACTTGCGCATTAGATGACCCGGGGCATGGCACTTGTGCTTTATGTGACCCGGGGCATGGCACTTGTGCACTGTATGACCCGGGGGCATGGTACTTGTAGAGTATATTTTTTTTTTTTCTTCAACATTTTTTTCCTTCAAAATTTATTTTTTCTTCCAAGGTTTTTTTTTCCTTCTAATTTTTTTTTTTTCCTTCTAAATTTTTTTTTTTCTTCCGTTTTTTTTCTTCAAATTTTATTTTTTTGACTTTTGCAGTATACGACCCGGGCATGGTATTTGTGCAGTACATAATCCGGGCATGGTACTTGTGCAGTATATGACCCAGGCATGGTACTTGTGCAGTATATGACCCAGGCATCGCACTTGCTTTGTTTTTTTTTTTCTTCCATTTAAACATTTTTTTTTTGCTCATCAAAAGGAGGGTGAATGTCTATGTTTGTATGTTTTTTATCACCCCGGGCAACGCCGGGTAGCCCTGCTAGTAATAGATAAAAGTTATTGATGTTTTTTTTTATCTAAAATGATATTTTTTTTTAGTTGATATATAAAAATAGAAATTTGGAATTATCTGGTTGACCATGTTATCACTGCAATACTATAATATACTATTTAAAGGCCATCCCTATAAAATTTTGGGTGCTTTTACAGTTTAGCGGACACTTTAAATAAAACAAACTGATGAATATCTGTTTGATGTACGTACCTGTCACGGGTTGAATAAATCCTATACCAAAAAAAACACGTAAATTAATCAAGTAGTTTTTTTTTTATAAAAGAAAAACTAATTTCATCGAATAACGAATAGCGTGGAAATACGGCCGCCATTACGGCTTATTATGAATTTCGGTTATCTCCCTTGAATAACTCGTAATGGAGGACGTATTTCAACGCTATTCGTTATTTGATGAAATTAGTTTTTCTTTTATAAAAAAAAAAATAACGTCAACTGTCCGATACGCTACCGACTGCACTAATCGACCAAGTTAGCAATGAATGATCGTATCAAAACAGGTTCTTCTTTATAGTTTGGGGTCTGCGTTCACGCTCGATTTTTTATGGGTGGGGGGATTATATAAGGGCACATATTAACGACTAAATAAACAATAAATAATTTCGACGTCGAGGCTGTGATTCGAACTCGCAACCTTAACGCAACCATAACATTTTAATTTAACGACTTTTTTTTCATTTCTTTCAGTTAGCAATGAATGATCGTATCAAAACTGGTTCTTCGATATAGTTTGGGGTCTGCGTTCGCGCTCGATTTTTTTAAGGGTGGGGGGGGGATTACATAAGGGCACATATTAGACTAAATAAACAATAAATAATTTCGACGTCGAGGCTGTGATTCGAACTCGCAACCTTAACGCAACCATAACATTTTAATTTAACGACTTTTTTTTCATTTCTTTCAGTTAGCAATGAATGATCGTATCAAAACTGGTTCTTCGATATAGTTTGGGGTCTGCGTTCGCGCTCGATTTTTTTAAGGGTGGGGGGGGGGATTACATAAGGGCACATATTAACGACTAAATAAACAATAAATAATTTCGACGTCGAGGCTGTGATTCGAACTCGCAACCTTAACGCAACCATAACATTTTAATTTAACGACTTTTTTTTCATTTCTTTCAGTTAGCAATGAATGATCGTATCAAAACTGGTTCTTCGATATAGTTTGGGGTCTGCGTTCGCGCTCGATTTTTTTAAGGGTGGGGGGGGGGATTACATAAGGGCACATATTAACGACTAAATAAACAATAAATAATTTCGACGTCGAGGCTGTGATTCGAACTCGCAACCTTAACGCAACCATAACATTTTAATTTAACGACTTTTTTTTCATTTCTTTCAGTTAGCAATGAATGATCGTATCAAAACTGGTTCTTCGATATAGTTTGGGGTCTGCGTTCGCGCTCGATTTTTTTAAGGGTGGGGGGGGGATTACATAAGGGCACATATTAACGACTAAATAAACAATAAATAATTTCGACGTCGAGGCTGTGATTCGAACTCGCAACCTTAACGCAACCATAACATTTTAATTTAACGACTTTTTTTTCATTTCTTTCAGTTAGCAATGAATGATCGTATCAAAACTGGTTCTTCGATATAGTTTGGGGTCTGCGTTCGCGCTCGATTTTTTTAAGGGTGGGGGGGGGGATTACATAAGGGCACATATTAACGACTAAATAAACAATAAATAATTTCGACGTCGAGGCTGTGATTCGAACTCGCAACCTTAACGCAACCATAACATTTTAATTTAACGACTTTTTTTTCATTTCTTTCAGTTAGCAATGAATGATCGTATCAAAACTGGTTCTTCGATATAGTTTGGGGTCTGCGTTCGCGCTCGATTTTTTTAAGGGTGGGGGGGGGATTACATAAGGGCACATATTAACGACTAAATAAACAATAAATAATTTCGACGTCGAGGCTGTGATTCGAACTCGCAACCTTAACGCAACCATAACATTTTAATTTAACGACTTTTTTTTCATTTCTTTCAGTTAGCAATGAATGATCGTATCATAACTGGTTCTTCGATATAGTTTGGGGTCTGCGTTCGCGCTCGATTTTTTTAAGGGTGGGGGGGGGGATTACATAAGGGCACATATTAACGACTAAATAAACAATAAATAATTTCGACGTCGAGGCTGTGATTCGAACTCGCAACCTTAACGCAACCATAACATTTTAATTTAACGACTTTTTTTTCATTTCTTTCAGTTAGCAATGAATGATCGTATCAAAACTGGTTCTTCGATATAGTTTGGGGTCTGCGTTCGCGCTCGATTTTTTTAAGGGTGGGGGGGGGGATTACATAAGGGCACATATTAACGACTAAATAAACAATAAATAATTTCGACGTCGAGGCTGTGATTCGAACTCGCAACCTTAACGCAACCATAACATTTTAATTTAACGACTTTTTTTTCATTTCTTTCAGTTAGCAATGAATGATCGTATCAAAACTGGTTCTTCGATATAGTTTGGGGTCTGCGTTCGCGCTCGATTTTTTTAAGGGTGGGGGGGGGGGATTACATAAGGGCACATATTAACGACTAAATAAACAATAAATAATTTCGACGTCGAGGCTGTGATTCGAACTCGCAACCTTAACGCAACCATAACATTTTAATTTAACGACTTTTTTTTCATTTCTTTCAGTTAGCAATGAATGATCGTATCAAAACTGGTTCTTCTTTATAGTTTGGGGTCTGCGTTCGCGCTCGATTTTTTTAAGGGTGGGGGGGGGATTACATAAGGGCACATATTAACGACTAAATAAACAATAAATAATTTCGACGTCGAGGCTGTGATTCGAACTCGCAACCTTAACGCAACCATAACATTTTAATTTAACGACTTTTTTTTCATTTCTTTCAGTTAGCATTGAATGATCGTATCAAAACTGGTTCTTCTTTATAGTTTGGGGTCTGCGTTCGCGCTCGATTTTTTTAAGGGTGGGGGGGGGATTACATAAGGGCACATATTAACGACTAAATAAACAATAAATAATTTCGACGTCGAGGCTGTGATTCGAACTCGCAACCTTAACGCAACCATAACATTTTAATTTAACGACTTTTTTTTCATTTCTTTCAGTTAGCAATGAATGATCGTATCAAAACTGGTTCTTCGATATAGTTTGGGGTCTGCGTTCGCGCTCGATTTTTTTAAGGGTGGGGGGGGGATTACATAAGGGCACATATTAACGACTAAATAAACAATAAATAATTTCGACGTCGAGGCTGTGATTCGAACTCGCAACCTTAACGCAACCATAACATTTTAATTTAACGACTTTTTTTTCATTTCTTTCAGTTAGCAATGAATGATCGTATCAAAACTGGTTCTTCGATATAGTTTGGGGTCTGCGTTCGCGCTCGATTTTTTTAAGGGTGGGGGGGGGATTACATAAGGGCACATATTAACGACTAAATAAACAATAAATAATTTCGACGTCGAGGCTGTGATTCGAACTCGCAACCTTAACGCAACCATAACATTTTAATTTAACGACTTTTTTTTCATTTCTTTCAGTTAGCAATGAATGATCGTATCAAAACTGGTTCTTCGATATAGTTTGGGGTCTGCGTTCGCGCTCGATTTTTTTAAGGGTGGGGGGGGGATTACATAAGGGCACATATTAACGACTAAATAAACAATAAATAATTTCGACGTCGAGGCTGTGATTCGAACTCGCAACCTTAACGCAACCATAACATTTTAATTTAACGACTTTTTTTTCATTTCTTTCAGTTAGCAATGAATGATCGTATCAAAACTGGTTCTTCGATATAGTTTGGGGTCTGCGTTCGCGCTCGATTTTTTTAAGGGTGGGGGGGGGATTACATAAGGGCACATATTAACGACTAAATAAACAATAAATAATTTCGACGTCGAGGCTGTGATTCGAACTCGCAACCTTAACGCAACCATAACATTTTAATTTAACGACTTTTTTTTCATTTCTTTCAGTTAGCAATGAATGATCGTATCAAAACTGGTTCTTCGATATAGTTTGGGGTCTGCGTTCGCGCTCGATTTTTTTAAGGGTGGGGGGGGGATTACATAAGGGCACATATTAACGACTAAATAAACAATAAATAATTTCGACGTCGAGGCTGTGATTCGAACTCGCAACCTTAACGCAACCATAACATTTTAATTTAACGACTTTTTTTTCATTTCTTTCAGTTAGCAATGAATGATCGTATCAAAACTGGTTCTTCGATATAGTTTGGGGTCTGCGTTCGCGCTCGATTTTTTTAAGGGTGGGGGGGGGATTACATAAGGGCACATATTAACGACTAAATAAACAATAAATAATTTCGACGTCGAGGCTGTGATTCGAACTCGCAACCTTAACGCAACCATAACATTTTAATTTAACGACTTTTTTTTCATTTCTTTCAGTTAGCAATGAATGATCGTATCAAAACTGGTTCTTCGATATAGTTTGGGGTCTGCGTTCGCGCTCGATTTTTTTAAGGGTGGGGGGGGGATTACATAAGGGCACATATTAACGACTAAATAAACAATAAATAATTTCGACGTCGAGGCTGTGATTCGAACTCGCAACCTTAACGCAACCATAACATTTTAATTTAACGACTTTTTTTTCATTTCTTTCAGTTAGCAATGAATGATCGTATCAAAACTGGTTCTTCGATATAGTTTGGGGTCTGCGTTCGCGCTCGATTTTTTTAAGGGTGGGGGGGGGATTACATAAGGGCACATATTAACGACTAAATAAACAATAAATAATTTCGACGTCGAGGCTGTGATTCGAACTCGCAACCTTAACGCAACCATAACATTTTAATTTAACGACTTTTTTTTCATTTCTTTCAGTTAGCAATGAATGATCGTATCAAAACTGGTTCTTCGATATAGTTTGGGGTCTGCGTTCGCGCTCGATTTTTTTAAGGGTGGGGGGGGGATTACATAAGGGCACATATTAACGACTAAATAAACAATAAATAATTTCGACGTCGAGGCTGTGATTCGAACTCGCAACCTTAACGCAACCATAACATTTTAATTTAACGACTTTTTTTTCATTTCTTTCAGTTAGCAATGAATGATCGTATCAAAACTGGTTCTTCGATATAGTTTGGGGTCTGCGTTCGCGCTCGATTTTTTTAAGGGTGGGGGGGGGATTACATAAGGGCACATATTAACGACTAAATAAACAATAAATAATTTCGACGTCGAGGCTGTGATTCGAACTCGCAACCTTAACGCAACCATAACATTTTAATTTAACGACTTTTTTTTCATTTCTTTCAGTTAGCAATGAATGATCGTATCAAAACTGGTTCTTCTTTATAGTTTGGGGTCTGCGTTCGCGCTCGATTTTTTTAAGGGTGGGGGGGGGATTACATAAGGGCACATATTAACGACTAAATAAACAATAAATAATTTCGACGTCGAGGCTGTGATTCGAACTCGCAACCTTAACGCAACCATAACATTTTAATTTAACGACTTTTTTTTCATTTCTTTCAGTTAGCAATGAATGATCGTATCAAAACTGGTTCTTCGATATAGTTTGGGGTCTGCGTTCGCGCTCGATTTTTTTAAGGGTGGGGGGGGGATTACATAAGGGCACATATTAACGACTAAATAAACAATAAATAATTTCGACGTCGAGGCTGTGATTCGAACTCGCAACCTTAACGCAACCATAACATTTTAATTTAACGACTTTTTTTTCATTTCTTTCAGTTAGCAATGAATGATCGTATCAAAACTGGTTCTTCGATATAGTTTGGGGTCTGCGTTCGCGCTCGATTTTTTTAAGGGTGGGGGGGGGATTACATAAGGGCACATATTAACGACTAAATAAACAATAAATAATTTCGACGTCGAGGCTGTGATTCGAACTCGCAACCTTAACGCAACCATAACATTTTAATTTAACGACTTTTTTTTCATTTCTTTCAGTTAGCAATGAATGATCGTATCAAAACTGGTTCTTCGATATAGTTTGGGGTCTGCGTTCGCGCTCGATTTTTTTAAGGGTGGGGGGGGGATTACATAAGGGCACATATTAACGACTAAATAAACAATAAATAATTTCGACGTCGAGGCTGTGATTCGAACTCGCAACCTTAACGCAACCATAACATTTTAATTTAACGACTTTTTTTTCATTTCTTTCAGTTAGCAATGAATGATCGTATCAAAACTGGTTCTTCGATATAGTTTGGGGTCTGCGTTCGCGCTCGATTTTTTTAAGGGTGGGGGGGGGATTACATAAGGGCACATATTAACGACTAAATAAACAATAAATAATTTCGACGTCGAGGCTGTGATTCGAACTCGCAACCTTAACGCAACCATAACATTTTAATTTAACGACTTTTTTTTCATTTCTTTCAGTTAGCATTGAATGATCGTATCAAAACTGGTTCTTCTTTATAGTTTGGGGTCTGCGTTCGCGCTCGATTTTTTTAAGGGTGGGGGGGGGGGATTACATAAGGGCACATATTAACGACTAAATAAACAATAAATAATTTCGACGTCGAGGCTGTGATTCGAACTCGCAACCTTAACGCAACCATAACATTTTAATTTAACGACTTTTTTTTCATTTCTTTCAGTTAGCAATGAATGATCGTATAATAACTGGTTCTTCGATATAGTTTGGGGTCTGCGTTCGCGCTCGATTTTTTTAAGGGTGGGGGGGGGATTACATAAGGGCACATATTAACGACTAAATAAACAATAAATAATTTCGACGTCGAGGCTGTGATTTGAACTCGCAACCTTAACGCAACCATAACATTTTAATTTAACGACTTTTTTTTCATTTCTTTCAGTTAGCATTGAATGATCGTATCAAAACTGGTTCTTCTTTATAGTTTGGGGTCTGCGTTCGCGCTCGATTTTTTTAAGGGTGGGGGGGGGGGGATTACATAAGGGCACATATTAACGACTAAATAAACAATAAATAATTTCGACGTCGAGGCTGTGATTCGAACTCGCAACCTTAACGCAACCATAACATTTTAATTTAACGACTTTTTTTTCATTTCTTTCAGTTAGCAATGAATGATCGTATAATAACTGGTTCTTCGATATAGTTTGGGGTCTGCGTTCGCGCTCGATTTTTTTAAGGGTGGGGGGGGGATTACATAAGGGCACATATTAACGACTAAATAAACAATAAATAATTTCGACGTCGAGGCTGTGATTCGAACTCGCAACCTTAACGCAACCATAACATTTTAATTTAACGACTTTTTTTTCATTTCTTTCAGTTAGCATTGAATGATCGTATCAAAACTGGTTCTTCTTTATAGTTTGGGGTCTGCGTTCGCGCTCGATTTTTTTAAGGGTGGGGGGGGGGGATTACATAAGGGCACATATTAACGACTAAATAAACAATAAATAATTTCGACGTCGAGGCTGTGATTCGAACTCGCAACCTTAACGCAACCATAACATTTTAATTTAACGACTTTTTTTTCATTTCTTTCAGTTAGCATTGAATGATCGTATCAAAACTGGTTCTTCTTTATAGTTTGGGGTCTGCGTTCGCGCTCGATTTTTTTAAGGGTGGGGGGGGGGATTACATAAGGGCACATATTAACGACTAAATAAACAATAAATAATTTCGACGTCGAGGCTGTGATTCGAACTCGCAACCTTAACGCAACCATAACATTTTAATTTAACGACTTTTTTTTCATTTCTTTCAGTTAGCAATGAATGATCGTATAATAACTGGTTCTTCGATATAGTTTGGGGTCTGCGTTCGCGCTCGATTTTTTTAAGGGTGGGGGGGGGATTACATAAGGGCACATATTAACGACTAAATAAACAATAAATAATTTCGACGTCGAGGCTGTGATTTGAACTCGCAACCTTAACGCAACCATAACATTTTAATTTAACGACTTTTTTTTCATTTCTTTCAGTTAGCATTGAATGATCGTATCAAAACTGGTTCTTCTTTATAGTTTGGGGTCTGCGTTCGCGCTCGATTTTTTTAAGGGTGGGGGGGGGATTACATAAGGGCACATATTAACGACTAAATAAACAATAAATAATTTCGACGTCGAGGCTGTGATTCGAACTCGCAACCTTAACGCAACCATAACATTTTAATTTAACGACTTTTTTTTCATTTCTTTCAGTTAGCAATGAATGATCGTATAATAACTGGTTCTTCTTTATAGTTTGGGGTCTGCGTTCGCGCTCGATTTTTTTAAGGGTGGGGGGGGGATTACATAAGGGCACATATTAACGACTAAATAAACAATAAATAATTTCGACGTCGAGGCTGTGATTCGAACTCGCAACCTTAACGCAACCATAACATTTTAATTTAACGACTTTTTTTTCATTTCTTTCAGTTAGCATTGAATGATCGTATCAAAACTGGTTCTTCTTTATAGTTTGGGGTCTGCGTTCGCGCTCGATTTTTTTAAGGGTGGGGGGGGGATTACATAAGGGCACATATTAACGACTAAATAAACAATAAATAATTTCGACGTCGAGGCTGTGATTCGAACTCGCAACCTTAACGCAACCATAACATTTTAATTTAACGACTTTTTTTTCATTTCTTTCAGTTAGCAATGAATGATCGTATAATAACTGGTTCTTCGATATAGTTTGGGGTCTGCGTTCGCGCTCGATTTTTTTAAGGGTGGGGGGGGGATTACATAAGGGCACATATTAACGACTAAATAAACAATAAATAATTTCGACGTCGAGGCTGTGATTCGAACTCGCAACCTTAACGCAACCATAACATTTTAATTTAACGACTTTTTTTTCATTTCTTTCAGTTAGCATTGAATGATCGTATCAAAACTGGTTCTTCTTTATAGTTTGGGGTCTGCGTTCGCGCTCGATTTTTTTAAGGGGGCGGGGATTACATAAGGGCACATATTAACGACTAAATAAACAATAAATAATTTCGACGTCGAGCTCGCTACCGTAACATTTTAATTTAACGACTTAAAGAAATGTTTTTTTTCATTTCTTTCAGTTAGCAATGAATGATCGTATAATAACTTGTTCTTCGATATAGTTTGGGGTCTGCGTTCGCGCTCGATTTTTTTAAGGCAGGGAACGGTCGTCTATTTTCCACTTATAATATAACGAGCACTTTCTCTGTCATTCTGTCTGTCTGTCCGTAAACGAGAGAGGGGGGGGGGCGATAATTACTATTTAATTAATTTCAAAGTCAGAAACATAATAAATACATTGGGCCACATATTAACGACTAAATAAACAAATAATTTCCGGCGTCAACGCCGCGATTTGAACTCGCAACCTTGACGCTAACAGCCAAACGCTCTACCGAATGAGCTAAAGGGACACAGTTGAAAATCGTCTCTTAATTCTAATAAAATCGCTTTTTTTTCAGATCTCTCATTTAGCAATAAATGATCGTATAATAATTGGTTCTTTTTATACTTTGGGGTCAGCGTCCGCACTCGATCTGTTCTTCGAAAATACAATTGGGTCTGCGTTCGTTCTCGATATCCCCCCCCCCCCCCCCCCCTTTTTTTTGGCACGAAAAAAAAAAATTTTTTTTCCCTTTTTAGACAAAATGGTATTCGGAGACAAATTTTTTATTCTTTTCTTTTGTCTAACCACCCAAGAACGCGGCAGCCTAGCAAAAATAGACGACCGTTAAGGAGTCTATTTTCGCTAGTCCACAAATATAATATAGAAGTAAAGTAATCTATTATTTTGCTATCTACTTTACATAGTGTGTTTGTGCACACCGCAAACACATCACGGGACTTACCTTGCCTTCTTGCTTGAACACAATGTCTGCCATCCATTGAACGGGTTCGATAAATAAAGATTCCGTGCAGTTCACATCACTTTTCGCTTTCGATGCGTTCGACAATTTGGCTTTCCAACTGAACGCATCTTTGCCCTCACCGTTCGTATGACTCAGCAACGACGTGTCTCGAAATAATGACTGTCTAAAAATAAAAGATAAAGCAACGTAACATTTGTTCGAAACACGTTACAGTTTTAAACAACAGCATTCAATTAATGTCGCGACCAAGCAACAAGTGTTACAGGTTCTTTGTAATTTTAATTCACGGGCCGATGTCGACACATGCACAGGTCATCGAGTCAGTGAATGCATTCAAATGTCATCTCGACCCTGGGTGTACTGAAAACGGATGTGACGTCAGCTGGGAGAGCGAGGAGGGAAGATTCATTCAGCATTCAATTACTTATAATATAACAAGCACTTTCTCTGTCTGTCTGTCTGTCTGTCTGTCCGTCCTGGAGAATTTTGGTAAATGTAAGAGAGAGGGAGGGCTCGAGTAATTACTATTTAATTAATTAATTCTTTCAAGTTAGCGTTCATAAGATTTGTATACCTTTAGAATTACGTTGGGAAATTATTAATTAATTAATTTAGATTAAATAACATTAAATAACATATAAACGAAATTTCAAGACGAGACTGCGATTAGAACAGAAATTGTTAAGAGTCTTACTTAAAGTATTATTTACTCCTCTCCAGGAGTTAGGCACAAGGCCAATTTTATCCTACTCCCACAAGTCAGATGTGACCCAAGGTCGGATCGGAAAGTGGGGGTTGAAAAGCCAGCACCCAAGAGGTGAGCACTCTGACTGTTAAAAATTGCCTGGGCAGCCCCGTCGGCATTCCTCGGTAGGGGCGCCTCAAGCAGTAAGCCATTAACTTACTCCTCCCCAAAGAGGGGAGGCAAAGCCTGGGAGGATGGACCTCCTAGAACTGCACAGGACGAGAAAGTAATACTGTTTCAATTTCTTTATATACTGTTACAAAACCACGCCGAGACACCGGACGAGTTTTGCAATTTACATAATTCATTTGTTTTAAACTTCTAATAAATTCATATTTACAAACAACAATAGCCTCAGCGTTCAATTAACGTCAGTTTTTCGTGTGATTTTAAATGGGACCCACTTAAGGGTTGGTTTTTTTTTTTTACAATTTAATAAACAGGGGATTTTATAATAAAGTCTACAACTTGAAGAATATATAACATGAATACAATATAATAGGTACGTAGAATATACAATTAGGAGAAATAGGAATTTGAAATCAAGATAAACACTTCTGAGAATGATAAATATATCAAATTGGTGAGTGGGGGTTGAGCACAGCCAACAGTACTGTATTCAAAGTGTTTATAATTTTATGTATGTACCATGTGTATATAGTATATATCAAATTGGTGAGTGGGGGTTAAGCACAGCCGACAGTACTGTATTCAAAGTGTTTATAATTTTATGTATGTACCATGTGTATATAGTATATATCAAATTGGTGAGTGGGGGTTGAGCACAGCCAACAGTACTGTATTCAAAGTGTTTATAATTTTATGTATGTACCATGTGTATATAGTATATATCAAATTGGTGAGTGGAGGTTGAGCACAGCCAACAGTACTGTATTCAAAGTGTTTATAATTTTATGTATGTACCATGTCTATATAGTATATATCAAATTGGTGAGTGGGGGTTGAGCACAGCCAACAGTACTGTATTCAAAGTGTTTATAATTTTATGTACATACCATGTGTATATAGTATATATCAAATTGGTGAGTGGGGGTTGAGCACAGCCAACAGTACTGTATTCAAAGTGTTTATAATTTTATGTATGTACCATGTGTATATAGTATATATCAAATTGGCGAGTGGGGGTTGAGCACAGCTAACAGTACTGTATTCAAAGTGTTTATAATTTTATGTACATACCATGTGTATATAGTATATATCAAATTGGTGGGTGGGGGTTGAGCACAGCCAACAGTACTGTATTCAAAGTGTTTATAATTTTATGTATGTACCATGTGTATATAGTATATATCAAATTGGCGAGTGGGGGTTGAGCACAGCCAACAGTACTGTATTCAAAGTGTTTATAATTTTATGTACATACCATGTGTATATAGTATATATCAAATTGGTGAGTGGGGGTTGAGCACAGCCAACAGTACTGTATTCAAAGTGTTTATAATTTTATGTATGTACCATGTGTATATAGTATATATCAAATTGGTGAGTGGGGGTTTAGCACAGCCAACAGTACTGTATTCAAAGTGTTTATAATTTTATGTATGTACCATGTCTATATAGTATATATCAAATTGGTGAGTGGGGGTTGAGCACAGCCAACAGTACTGTATTCAAAGTGTTTATAATTTTATGCATGTACCATGTGTATATAGTATATATCAAATTGGTGAGTGGGGGTTGAGCACAGCCAACAGTACTGTATTCAAAGTGTTTATAATTTTATGTATGTACCATGTGTATATAGTATATATCAAATTGGTGAGTGGCGGTTGAGCACAGCCAACAGTACTGTATTCAAAGTGTTTATAATTTTATGTATGTACCATGTGTATATAGTATATATCAAATTGGTGAGTGGGGGTTGAGCACAGCCAACAGTACTGTATTCAAAGTGTTTATAATTTTATGTATGTACCATGTGTATATAGTATATATCAAATTGGTGAGTGGGGGTTGAGCACAGCCAACAGTACTGTATTCAAAGTGTTTATAATTTTATGTATGTACCATGTGTATATAGTATATATCAAATTGGTGAGTGGGGGTTGAGCACAGCCAACAGTACTGTATTCAAAGTGTTTATAATTTTATGTATGTACCATGTGTATATAGTATATATCAAATTGGTGAGTGGGGGTTGAGCACAGCCAACAGTACTGTATTCAAAGTGTTTATAATTTTATGTATGTACCATGTGTATATAGTATATATCAAATTGGTGATTGGGGGTTGAGCACAGCCAACAGTACTGTATTCAAAGTGTTTATAATTTTATGTATGTACCATGTGTATATAGTATATATCAAATTGGTGAGTGGGGGTTGAGCACAGCCAACAGTACTGTATTCAAAGTGTTTATAATTTTATGTATGTACCATGTGTATATAGTATATATCAAATTGGTGGGTGGGGGTTGAGCACAGCCAACAGTACTGTATTCAAAGTGTTTATAATTTTATGTATGTACCATGTGTATATAGTATATATCAAATTGGTAAGTGGGGGTTGAGCACAGCCAACAGTACTGTATTCAAAGTGTTTATAATTTTATGTATGTACCATGTCTATATAGTATATATCAAATTGGTGGGTGGGGGTTGAGCACAGCCAACAGTACTGTATTCAAAGTGTTTATAATTTTATGTATGTACCATGTGTATATAGTATATATCAAATTGGTGAGTGGGGGTTGAGCACAGCCAACAGTACTGTATTCAAAGTGTTTATAATTTTATGTATGTACCATGTGTATATAGTATATATCAAATTGGTGGGTGGGGGTTGAGCACAGCCAACAGTACTGTATTCAAAGT
Organism: Sepiola atlantica; assembly: GCA_963556195.1. Lineage (NCBI taxonomy): Eukaryota > Metazoa > Mollusca > Cephalopoda > Sepiida > Sepiolidae > Sepiola > Sepiola atlantica. Next base: position 46,515,440 of record OY744554.1, on the reverse strand, counting down.
GTTTATAATTTTATGTATGTACCATGTGTATATAGTATATATCAAATTGGTGAGTGGGGGTTGAGCACAGCCAACAGTACTGTATTCAAAGTGTTTATAATTTTATGTATGTACCATGTGTATATAGTATATATCAAAATAGTGAGTGGGGGTTGAGCACAGCTAACAGTACTGTATTCAAAGTGTTTATAATTTTATGTATGTACCATGTGTATATAGTATATATCAAATCGGTGAGTGGGGGTTGAGCACAGCCAACAGTACTGTATTCAAAGTGTTTATAATTTTATGTATGTACCATGTGTATATAGTATATATCAAATTGGTGAGTGGGGGTTGAGCACAGCCAACAGTACTGTATTCAAAGTGTTTATAATTTTATGTATGTACCATGTGTATATAGTATATATCAAATTGGTGGGTGGGGGTTGAGCACAGCCAACAGTACTGTATTCAAAGTGTTTATAATTTTATGTATGTACCATGTGTATATAGTATATATCAAATTGGTGGGTGGGGGTTGAGCACAGCCAACAGTACTGTATTCAAAGTGTTTATAATTTTATGTATGTACCATGTGTATATAGTATATATCAAATTGGTGAGTGGGGGTTGAGCACAGCCAACAGTACTGTATTCAAAGTGTTTATAATTTTATGTATGTACCATGTGTATATAGTATATATCAAATCGGTGAGTGGGGGTTGAGCACAGCCAACAGTACTGTATTCAAAGTGTTTATAATTTTATGTATGTACCATGTGTATATAGTATATATCAAATTGGTGGGTGGGGGTTGAGCACAGCCAACAGTACTGTATTCAAAGTGTTTATAATTTTATGTATGTACCATGTGTATATAGTATATATCAAATTGGTGGGTGGGGGTTGAGCACAGCCAACAGTACTGTATTCAAAGTGTTTATAATTTTATGTATGTACCATGTGTATATAGTATATATCAAATTGGTGGGTGGGGGTTGAGCACAGCCAACAGTACTGTATTCAAAGTGTTTATAATTTTATGTATGTACCATGTGTATATAGTATATATCAAATTGGTGAGTGGGGGTTGAGCACAGTCAACAGTACTGTATTCAAAGTGTTTATAATTTTATGTATGTACCATGTGTATATAGTATATATCAAATCGGTGAGTGGGGGTTGAGCACAGCCAACAGTACTGTATTCAAAGTGTTTATAATTTTATGTATGTACCATGTGTATATAGTATATATCAAATTGGTGAGTGGGGGTTGAGCACAGCCAACAGTACTGTATTCAAAGTGTTTATAATTTTATGTATGTACCATGTGTATATAGTATATATCAAATCGGTGAGTGGGGGTTGAGCACAGCCAACAGTACTGTATTCAAAGTGTTTATAATTTTATGTATGTACCATGTGTATATAGTATATCCATATAGTAGGGTCTATCAGGAATGTTTGAAACATTCAATAAATGAATGTAGGTTGTAGCCTCAGTGTTACATAGTATGTGAGTAGATTTGCTAGATCAACCCGTCAGTCAGCAAGATCCCACCCTTTCACTGTTGAGGTCCCCAGATGCCAGAGAGATTTCTACTCTACTAGCTCCTTTCCTTGTACTGCTAGCTTTTGGAATTCCTTTCCTGCTTCCTGTTTCCCTGACCGTACTAACATGAAGACGTTTAAATGTACTGTGAACAAGCGACTTGCTGCAAAACTCCTCACGTATGATTCCCCTAATTCACAGTAGCCCCCTACGTCTCGGTGGTATTGTGGCCCCTTGTTTAGGGCGAACTCAAGTAAAAAAAAAAAAAAAAAAAAAAATTTTTTTAAAAGGGCAGGGGTCAAAACAAATTCACATAAAAAATTACCTTTTTTGTTGTTTTGTTTCCGAGATGTCTGTCAAGCTCCAGCCCCTGTCGCATCACTGTAACCCCTTACACTTCAGTCTATCAGATATATCCTAAGATGGGGGGAGATACTGTTGCCACATCTGGGGAGGTGCCACTCAGAGCATTGTCTCCTGCTTCGACGGAGTACAAAATCGACTTCGAAACCTAGTGGGCGATGATTTATTTTCTTCCCTACAATCTCCTTCTCACAGACGAGAGGTTGCTAGTCTTTCTCTACTCTATCGTTATTTTCATGGCAGGTCCTACCCTGTAAAACATTCACAACAAAAACTTGTATAGCTACGACGACTGTCAATAATTTCCCTTTCTCTCTCTGCCTAAAACTAAACAGAACTTTCACAATCTTCCCTACAGCCCCTTTCTCACAGAAGAGAGGTTGCTAGTCTTTCTCTACTCAATTGTTATTTCCATGTAAGGTGCTCGACATTTGCAGCAAAAACCCATCTAGCTACAACCAACATAAAGAATTTTCCTAAACGGAATTTCCATGAACAAAGTTTCTTACAAAAAAACTGCCATTCATGGAACACAATACCACAGGGTTGCTTCCCAGCTGACTACAACATGGTCGTTTTTAAAGTCCAATGTTAACAAATTCTTATCCAGCCGTCCACTTAAATAATCATTTTCATCTATCGTTTCCAACCCTTCCAAGGTGTTCTTCACCAACCGACAATTTCATTAACCCTTATCCTCGAATGGCCTTCGGGCCTTGATAAACAGTGACATACTTGCAAAAAAAAAAAAATCTTGACTTGTTTGGGGGCGAACAAAAATTTAAAAAAGAGATGCGAAAATTGTTTAAGGATAAAGAAGATAATTTTCCTCGGATTGTCTTACCGGCACTTTTTACATCTGTAAACAGTTTCTCCTTTGGTTTTTCCTTCGACTGGGTTCGCGGCCAAAATATCCGAAGAGAAATTTTCAGGATTAGTACCTATAAATAGCATCAGAGAAAAAAGATAGAAATATTTTTTAAATATTGAATGTACATATATATATATATATATATATATATGAAAGAACTAAAAATAAAAATGTTTTTGGTTGTAGATAGGATGACTCAAGTGACCTGCAGCAATTTTGTGCAGAGCGATTATGTACAACTGGAAGTTAACAAAAGAGAAGAACAATGTGCTAGAGTCAACAAACACATGTTTTATTCAATTATATATATATATATATATATATATATATGTGTGTGTTTTTCGTTCAAGTTTTAAAGTATTGCATGGAAAGTTAATAAAATTGAAATAAAAGCCAAATTAGCAATACAAGATTAATTTATTATTTTTTTTTTTTTAATTAACAAAGAAATAAGTTTCTTTATTCTTGTTTTTTGATGAGAAAAAAAAAAAAAAAAAATGACTCAATACTGGTCACCCCTGAAGAAGGAATTTTATTCCGTGATCGATAGGATTAATGTAAGAAAAAAAAAAAATAAATAAATTAATCTTATATTGCTAATTTGGCTTTTATTTCAATTTTATATATATATATATATATATATATATATATATATATATATATATACAGGGTGATTCATAAGTCACTTAGCTATTTATTTTTGAAATTCTAAAGTTAAAAAATACGGTAATACAAAACAGAAAGTTTATTCAACAAATTGATTTATGGGAGTTTAAAATTACAGCAAATTTTCAAAATTTCCACCTTCGTTCTGCATGCATAGCTCCATACTTTTTTGCAAGGAATTTACGACTCTTTGTAGCATATTTGATTGATTATGAAATAAATATATATAGAAACAAATATATAAACGAACAAATTTAAAATAACAAATCGCAGTAATTAGAGAGTAAGATAACAATTATCAAAAGTTCATAATATGTTTGTGCTTCATATGGTAATCATTTTAAATAGCTAAGTGAAGTGACTTATGAATCACCCTGTATATATATATATATATATATATATATATATATATATGTAGCATATTTGATTGATTATGAAATAAATATATATAGAAACAAATATATAAACGAACAAATTTAAAATAACAAATAGCAGTAATTAGAGAGTAAGATAACAATTATCAAAAGTTCATAGTATGTTTGTGCTTCATATGGTAATCATTTTAAATAGCTAAGTGAAGTGACTTATGAACGTATATATATAATGATTTTGAAATCTCCAAAACAGCTACATGGTAAACAGCTGATGATCCCCGTTTTAATATTTCACGCTTAAGTTAAGGTCCCCTGTGTTTGCTTCACTGTTAGATACTTGAATACCCCCTTTTTTATTTTCCAACGAATGCTAAGTCTGCGATATCTTGGATTTAGTTAGTTTCTCTGGGAATTTAAACTGCATTTTCCTTTTTTTCTTTCTTTTGTTTAAAATGACTCAAAGCTTCTTTAGACTATATATATATATATATATATATATATATAATAGTTTTATATTCATTATTATTTATTTAATTTTTTATTTTTTTGTTTAAAATGACTCAAGCTTCTTTAGACTATATATATATATATATATAATAGTTTTATATTCATTATCATTTATTTAATTAAGTGACTTATGAATCACCCTGTATGTCTATTGTATTATCTCATGTCCGGGACACCATAAAAAACCTTGACACCTCCATAGCATGTGGGCCTGATCTTATACCAGTAATAGTAATAAATAAATGCTCTGCTGAACTGGCCCCTGTCCTCTCCAAACTCTACAACAAATGCCTTGCTGAATCTTGCTTCCCTGATAGTTGGGAAATTGCCTCTGTGGTACCAGTCTTCAAGAATTCTGGAGATAAAACTGACCCTCAGAATTATCGCTCCATCAGTCTACTCCCACTCTTCGCTAAAATGTTTGAATCCTTAATAAATATAGCGATAGTCCGGCACCTCGTTAATCCTAAACTTCTTTCTGACCATCAGACGGTCATCTCTGAACACATATCATACACTGGAAAAGGCAGGTAAAGCTAGAGCGGTAGCACTTGATATATCTAAAGCCTTTGACAAGGTCTGGCATGAGGTATGGTTTGGTAGTTTTGTTTTACGGCATATCAACCCTTTTTGGGTTATTTAATGTCGAATCTGGTCATTATAGTAAAAGTTTTTATGCTTCAAGTTCTTTATATCTTCAAATGTTTAATCATCGTTTTTGGTTTGGTAGTTTTGTTTTACGGCATATCAACCCTTTTTGGGTTATTTAATGCCGAATCTGGTCATTATAGTAAAAGTTTTTATGCTTCAAGTTCTTTATATCTTCAAATGTTTAATCATCGTTTTTGGTTTGGTAGTTTTGTTTTACGGCATATCAACCCTTTTTGGGTTATTTAATGCCGAATCTGGTCATTATAGTAAAAGTTTTTATGCTTCAAGTTCTTTATATCTTCAAATGTTTAATCATCGTTTTTGGTTTGGTAGTTTTGTTTTACGGCATATCAACCCTTTTTGGGTTATTTAATGCCGAATCTGGTCATTATAGTAAAAGTTTTTATGCTTCAAGTTCTTTATATCTTCAAATGTTTAATCATCGTTTTTGGTTTGGTAGTTTTGTTTTACGGCATATCAACCCTTTTTGGGTTATTTAATGCCGAATCTGGTCATTATAGTAAAAGTTTTTATGCTTCAAGTTCTTTATATCTTCAAATGTTTAATCATCGTTTTTGGTTTGGTAGTTTTGTTTTACGGCATATCAACCCTTTTTGGGTTATTTAATGCCGAATCTGGTCATTATAGTAAAAGTTTTTATGCTTCAAGTTCTTTATATCTTCAAATGTTTAATCATCGTTTTTGGTTTGGTAGTTTTGTTTTACGGCATATCAACCCTTTTTGGGTTATTTAATGCCGAATCTGGTCATTATAGTAAAAGTTTTTATGCTTCAAGTTCTTTATATCTTCAAATGTTTAATCATCGTTTTTGGTTTGGTAGTTTTGTTTTACGGCATATCAACCCTTTTTGGGTTATTTAATGCCGAATCTGGTCATTATAGTAAAAGTTTTTATGCTTCAAGTTCTTTATATCTTCAAATGTTTAATCATCGTTTTTGGTTTGGTAGTTTTGTTTTACGGCATATCAACCCTTTTTGGGTTATTTAATGCCGAATCTGGTCATTATAGTAAAAGTTTTTATGCTTCAAGTTCTTTATATCTTCAAATGTTTAATCATCGTTTTTGGTTTGGTAGTTTTGTTTTACGGCATATCAACCCTTTTTGGGTTATTTAATGCCGAATCTGGTCATTATAGTAAAAGTTTTTATGCTTCAAGTTCTTTATATCTTCAAATGTTTAATCATCGTTTTTGGTTTGGTAGTTTTGTTTTACGGCATATCAACCCTTTTTGGGTTATTTAATGCCGAATCTGGTCATTATAGTAAAAGTTTTTATGCTTCAAGTTCTTTATATCTTCAAATGTTTAATCATCGTTTTTGGTTTGGTAGTTTTGTTTTACGGCATATCAACCCTTTTTGGGTTATTTAATGCCGAATCTGGTCATTATAGTAAAAGTTTTTATGCTTCAAGTTCTTTATATCTTCAAATGTTTAATCATCGTTTTTGGTTTGGTAGTTTTGTTTTACGGCATATCAACCCTTTTTGGGTTATTTAATGCCGAATATGGTCATTATAGTAAAAGTTTTTATGCTTCAAGTTCTTTATATCTTCAAATGTTTAATCATCGTTTTTGGTTTGGTAGTTTTGTTTTACGGCATATCAACCCTTTTTGGGTTATTTAATGCCGAATCTGGTCATTATAGTAAAAGTTTTTATGCTTCAAGTTCTTTATATCTTCAAATGTTTAATCATCGTTTTTGGTTTGGTAGTTTTGTTTTACGGCATATCAACCCTTTTTGGGTTATTTAATGCCGAATCTGGTCATTATAGTAAAAGTTTTTATGCTTCAAGTTCTTTATATCTTCAAATGTTTAATCATCGTTTTTGGTTTGGTAGTTTTGTTTTACGGCATATCAACCCTTTTTGGGTTATTTAATGCCGAATATGGTCATTATAGTAAAAGTTTTTATGCTTCAAGTTCTTTATATCTTCAAATGTTTAATCATCGTTTTTGGTTTGGTAGTTTTGTTTTACGGCATATCAACCCTTTTTGGGTTATTTAATGCCGAATCTGGTCATTATAGTAAAAGTTTTTATGCTTCAAGTTCTTTATATCTTCAAATGTTTAATCATCGTTTTTGGTTTGGTAGTTTTGTTTTACGGCATATCAACCCTTTTTGGGTTATTTAATGCCGAATCTGGTCATTATAGTAAAAGTTTTTATGCTTCAAGTTCTTTATATCTTCAAATGTTTAATCATCGTTTTTGGTTTGGTAGTTTTGTTTTACGGCATATCAACCCTTTTTGGGTTATTTAATGCCGAATCTGGTCATTATAGTAAAAGTTTTTATGCTTCAAGTTCTTTATATCTTCAAATGTTTAATCATCGTTTTTGGTTTGGTAGTTTTGTTTTACGGCATATCAACCCTTTTTGGGTTATTTAATGCCGAATCTGGTCATTATAGTAAAAGTTTTTATGCTTCAAGTTCTTTATATCTTCAAATGTTTAATCATCGTTTTTGGTTTGGTAGTTTTGTTTTACGGCATATCAACCCTTTTTGGGTTATTTAATGCCGAATATGGTCATTATAGTAAAAGTTTTTATGCTTCAAGTTCTTTATATCTTCAAATGTTTAATCATCGTTTTTGGTTTGGTAGTTTTGTTTTACGGCATATCAACCCTTTTTGGGTTATTTAATGCCGAATCTGGTCATTATAGTAAAAGTTTTTATGCTTCAAGTTCTTTATATCTTCAAATGTTTAATCATCGTTTTTGGTTTGGTAGTTTTGTTTTACGGCATATCAACCCTTTTTGGGTTATTTAATGCCGAATCTGGTCATTATAGTAAAAGTTTTTATGCTTCAAGTTCTTTATATCTTCAAATGTTTAATCATCGTTTTTGGTTTGGTAGTTTTGTTTTACGGCATATCAACCCTTTTTGGGTTATTTAATGCCGAATCTGGTCATTATAGTAAAAGTTTTTATGCTTCAAGTTCTTTATATCTTCAAATGTTTAATCATCGTTTTTGGTTTGGTAGTTTTGTTTTACGGCATATCAACCCTTTTTGGGTTATTTAATGCCGAATCTGGTCATTATAGTAAAAGTTTTTATGCTTCAAGTTCTTTATATCTTCAAATGTTTAATCATCGTTTTTGGTTTGGTAGTTTTGTTTTACGGCATATCAACCCTTTTTGGGTTATTTAATGCCGAATCTGGTCATTATAGTAAAAGTTTTTATGCTTCAAGTTCTTTATATCTTCAAATGTTTAATCATCGTTTTTGGTTTGGTAGTTTTGTTTTACGGCATATCAACCCTTTTTGGGTTATTTAATGCCGAATCTGGTCATTATAGTAAAAGTTTTTATGCTTCAAGTTCTTTATATCTTCAAATGTTTAATCATCGTTTTTGGTTTGGTAGTTTTGTTTTACGGCATATCAACCCTTTTTGGGTTATTTAATGCCGAATATGGTCATTATAGTAAAAGTTTTTATGCTTCAAGTTCTTTATATCTTCAAATGTTTAATCATCGTTTTTGGTTTGGTAGTTTTGTTTTACGGCATATCAACCCTTTTTGGGTTATTTAATGCCGAATCTGGTCATTATAGTAAAAGTTTTTATGCTTCAAGTTCTTTATATCTTCAAATGTTTAATCATCGTTTTTGGTTTGGTAGTTTTGTTTTACGGCATATCAACCCTTTTTGGGTTATTTAATGCCGAATCTGGTCATTATAGTAAAAGTTTTTATGCTTCAAGTTCTTTATATCTTCAAATGTTTAATCATCGTTTTTGGTTTGGTAGTTTTGTTTTACGGCATATCAACCCTTTTTGGGTTATTTAATGCCGAATCTGGTCATTATAGTAAAAGTTTTTATGCTTCAAGTTCTTTATATCTTCAAATGTTTAATCATCGTTTTTGGTTTGGTAGTTTTGTTTTACGGCATATCAACCCTTTTTGGGTTATTTAATGCCGAATCTGGTCATTATAGTAAAAGTTTTTATGCTTCAAGTTCTTTATATCTTCAAATGTTTAATCATCGTTTTTGGTTTGGTAGTTTTGTTTTACGGCATATCAACCCTTTTTGGGTTATTTAATGCCGAATCTGGTCATTATAGTAAAAGTTTTTATGCTTCAAGTTCTTTATATCTTCAAATGTTTAATCATCGTTTTTGGTTTGGTAGTTTTGTTTTACGGCATATCAACCCTTTTTGGGTTATTTAATGCCGAATCTGGTCATTATAGTAAAAGTTTTTATGCTTCAAGTTCTTTATATCTTCAAATGTTTAATCATCGTTTTTGGTTTGGTAGTTTTGTTTTACGGCATATCAACCCTTTTTGGGTTATTTAATGCCGAATCTGGTCATTATAGTAAAAGTTTTTATGCTTCAAGTTCTTTATATCTTCAAATGTTTAATCATCGTTTTTGGTTTGGTAGTTTTGTTTTACGGCATATCAACCCTTTTTGGGTTATTTAATGCCGAATATGGTCATTATAGTAAAAGTTTTTATGCTTCAAGTTCTTTATATCTTCAAATGTTTAATCATCGTTTTTGGTTTGGTAGTTTTGTTTTACGGCATATCAACCCTTTTTGGGTTATTTAATGCCGAATCTGGTCATTATAGTAAAAGTTTTTATGCTTCAAGTTCTTTATATCTTCAAATGTTTAATCATCGTTTTTGGTTTGGTAGTTTTGTTTTACGGCATATCAACCCTTTTTGGGTTATTTAATGCCGAATCTGGTCATTATAGTAAAAGTTTTTATGCTTCAAGTTCTTTATATCTTCAAATGTTTAATCATCGTTTTTGGTTTGGTAGTTTTGTTTTACGGCATATCAACCCTTTTTGGGTTATTTAATGCCGAATCTGGTCATTATAGTAAAAGTTTTTATGCTTCAAGTTCTTTATATCTTCAAATGTTTAATCATCGTTTTTGGTTTGGTAGTTTTGTTTTACGGCATATCAACCCTTTTTGGGTTATTTAATGCCGAATCTGGTCATTATAGTAAAAGATTTATGCTTCAAGTTCTAAAAATAAAATAAAAAAGGGGAGGGAGAAAGGGAGAGGGGCTGTTGTTTTTGTTTTTGGTTTTGTAGAACATAATTAAGTTTTACAAAAAAAAAAAAAAAAAAAAAAAAAAAACGTCAATGTAGGTGAATTTCGTCTCAGGGTGCCACAGGGCAGCCTGATCTGGTATCACCAGACAGAGTGTTGGTATATATATATATATATATATACATATATATATATATATATATATATACATACTGGCATGAAGATCTTCCCATAAAGAATTAATTCATATGGTATTACTGAACGAATATTTAATATGATTAGATCCTTCCTATCCAAAAGAAAGATCCAGGTTGTCCTCGATGGCCATTCATCCAAACAACATAAGTGCAGATGTACCCCAGGGATCGATCCTTGGACCTTTATTCTTCCTGATTTTTATAAACGACCTATATCTCTACAAAGTCACCATCCGCCCATTCATGGAGTATTGTTGTCACATCTGGGCTGGTGCCAGTCTCTCCCTCTTAGACAGGGTCCAAAAAGAGTCGTTAATCTAATAGGTCCAGCACTATCCACCAAGCTCCAGCCCCTGTTCCATCGCTGCAATGTTGCATCCTTGTGTTAGTTTTAAAACTACTTCAATGGAATGTGCTCCGATGAACTTGCTGCTCTGGTGCCTCCTCGATGTAAATACACTCAACCAACCAGACAATCAACTAAATCCCATCCATTCACTGTGGAGGTCCCCAGGTGCCGGAAAGCCTTCTACTCCAATAGCTTCTTTCCTCGTGCTGCCGGACTCTGGAACTCCCTCCCTGCTCCCTGTTTTCCCGACTGTACTGAGATGCAGAAATTTAAAACTAATGTGAACAAGCATCTCACTGCACACCTCCCAATTTAGGATGACCCCCTAAAAAGTTTATCCTAATGTAAGTTGATTTTATTATTAAGACTGTGTATCATGAAGAAATAAGTATTTTCTTCATCTTCTGAAAAAACAAATTTTATATGTAATAAACAGAACAAATTTTGTAAAAATTATCAAAATTGTTTCTCTGAACATTTTGTTCATAAAGTTTTTGATTTTATAAAATCTTGAATTTGCTTTCTGATTGTATAATGTCATTATAATTTCTGTAATCAATTAGTCAATATAAACAAATTGACTCATGATTTTTTAAATATCAAAAATGTGTCTAATTCATGGTGAATAAAGTGATTTTTTTTGTGAATTTAGTTCTTTTATATTTTCGTACTTTTTACATTTGATTTGATGGAAATAAATTAATTATTGTAAGCTGCTTCCTAATAATATGTATAGTTGCTAATTACGGGGCATTACTAAGAAATTTCTTACTAAAACTTTTCTCGGTAATTGTTATTCAGAAGTAATTTTGGTCTTCACATGTCCGCCCCCAGTTGTTGAGTCCAGTCGCATGTTTGCTAAGCCTGTATTATGGATCGCCTTGGACCAAACCAACAAAATTTCCTTTTCTGCACAGATTCTCTCCCTTTTGAAGAAAGCCGGATCCACCCGACACGGGCGAATGCCGCTTTGTGTTGTGTGTTTTATTTTCTAACAACTTTCTAACAAATTTTTATCGCTTAAAAAACAAAAAAAAACAAAATTATAATCTCAACACCACTTGAATACGAAACGTGAAAAAGTTTTAAAAAGATTTTTTTTTCTCTCCCTTACCTGCTGAGGGATACGTTAAGAAGCTCAAGGGCTCTAATTCGATTATTAAGTCGCATGATTGCCGATTCCCTCTTAACTGTAGAGTTGCTAATTACGGGACATTACTAAGAAATTTCTTACTAAAACTTTTCTCGGTAATTATTATTTTACAGTCGTGAACCTCGGTTGCGTGTTTGCCAGGCCTGTATAGCCATCGCCTTGGTCAGAACGCTCGATAAACAAAACAAAACATCCAAAGGGAGATAACTCTCATTGAATTAGATTTCCCTACCCTCAGACGTTGAAAAGTGCCAGGGTAGGGGGTGTAGTATTGTCTTTGACTATTATACAGGTAGAGAATTGCGTCAATTCTTTTTGTACTGGTTTTATCTTTGTTCTTTCTGCTGGCATCGCGATACTTTTTTGCCTTTTCTAACTAATGCTTCCCAACCGACAACAGCAAGTCTAATGTAAACAAATAGTTGATGAGCCGTCTTCTTGGCTATCTTCTGCCCATCCCATCCATTGTTTCCAGATTACGTAAACAAAAGTTATTTAACATGTGCACCGACAATCTATTTAACTCCTATCCTAGAGTGGCCCCCACCCTCAGGCCTTGTTAAATGGTGAAGCATTAGAAAAAAAAAGAAAGCCCTGACCAGGGCGTGCCCAAGTCTACTGGTAGGCCATAGAAGGGATGGTTCTGACAGCGCTTTGTAGGCTGCCTCTATTTTGTGTTCTCATATTGTTAAATAATGGACAAGCAAACTCACCAGTATATTAGACAGATAGTTGAAAATAACAGGAAATGAAACGTGCCCCAACTAACGCAGTCTGCTTTTCTGCATGACGTCCGCGAGGCTTTCCAAGTTGACCTGAGCGAGCAGAGACCCAATCTGACCATTGCCTTGTCATCACAGTCCAGTTTCTTTAGTGTGCCCAGGTTTCGGAGCCATACACCAGCACATTTCTGACACATGAGGAGTATATACGACCTCTCGTAGCTGCTGGCAGGTGTCAGAATTGGTAGCAGCTCTCTAAACTGTCTCCAAGCAGACTTGCAACGTGCAGCTGCCATGAGTTCACAGCCTCCACCGGATGACAGCACATCTCCAAGGTAATAGAATAGGTCCCTCACTGTCAACCAAGCTCCAGTCCCTGTCCCATCGCCGCAATATAGCATCCTTGTGCTTGTTTTACAAATACTTCAATGAATTATGCTCCGATGAATTGGCTACTCTGGTGCTCCCTCGACGTAAATTCACTAGACCAACTCGACAATCGACTAAATTCCATCCATTCACTGTGGAGGTCCCCAGATGCCGGAGAGCCTTCTACTCAAATAGCTTCTTTCCTCGTGCTGCTGGCCTCTGGAACTCCCTCCCTGCCCCCCTGTTTCCCCGACAGTACTGACATGCAGAAATTTAAAATCAATGTAAACAGACATCTCGCTGCGCAGATCCCAATTTAGGTTGACCCCCCCCCCCCCCAACCTTCTCCCCTTTTCTTTCTTCTCGGTAGCCCCTTACGTCTACAGTGGCGGCCTGCCTTGTTTGGAGTGAACTACGTTAAAAAAAAAATTTTGTTTTAAATTCCGTCACTACTTCAAGCTTGCTGTCATCAGTATCGCCCTCCGTCAGTGGTCTGCCATCTATTGGTCTGCCATCTATTGGTCTTGCTACGCCGGCGCAACGCAAACACTTAAAGTGACGTATCACAAAAGGGCACATAACGATAAAGGTAGGAATACAATTTACGAGCTTTTCGCGTTGTTTTGTAATAATGACGGCAACTTGATTTTCTGCATGTATGGTACAAGGTTGAACTGCAACAGTTAGACTAGGCTAGTGTTTAGGAGAGAAGGAGAAAAATGATCGGTTACTTACCGTGTACCATTTGTAGAGATAAGGTTTTCAGCTTGAACTTTTTGTAAAGGGGATTCTGTGGATCGACTTGGCAATTCATTTTTGAAAATAATTCCAGTTGAAAATGAAATCCTTCATTTGGCCTTCAAAAAAGAAGTTTGTTTAATAATTAAAAAATAATAAAATAAAGATAATAATAAAATTAAAAAATAAAAAAATAAAATAATAAAATAATAAAAAAATAAAATAAATAATAAAAAATAAAAATAAAAAATAAAAAAATAAAAATAAATAATAAAAATAATAAAAATAAAAATAATAAAAAATAATAATAATATAAATAAAAAAATAATAATGAAAATAAATAATAATAAAAAATAATAATAATAAAAAATAATAATAAAAATAAATCATAATAAAAATAAATAATAAAAAAAAAAATAATAACGAAAAATAATAAAAAATAAATAATTTAAAAAAATAATAAAAAATAAATAAAATATATTAAAATTCTAAAGGTAAAAACCTTTCCGGCTTCTGGGTACCTCTACAGTGAAAGGGGTGGGATTTTGCTGCTTGTCCGGTTTATCGGGGGGGGGGGGTATTTACGTTGAGTGGGCACAAGTGCAGCAAGATCGTCGCAGCAAATTCCGCAGATGTACTTGTAAAACAAGCATAGAGAAGCAATATTGTGGCGATGGGACAGGGGTTAGATTTTGGTAGACAGTGCGGGACCTATTAGGTTGGTGGAAGAATGGGCCAACCAACAACACGCTAAGTATTTCCCAGGAATAGATAAGGAAGGCTCTGTAAATTATTTAAGTAAAATTAAGAGAATTAGAAAAAACTCAAAATTTGATAAGAGAAAACAATAATTAGAAAAAAGAAAAAGAAAAAGAATAATAAATCGAAAAAATAGTAATTAGAATAATTATAATAAACAGAAAAAAAGAAAATAAATTAATATTTACACACACGTGCACAGATACAAATCTATATATGACATGAGATGCCCTCCGTTCAGTCTAGAGAGACTATGGACACCCCTGTAAGGGGCTCACTGCGGGTGTAATTGTGAAGCAAGGGTTGCGCAATTCGTAACAACACTTCTCCTGAGTCGGCATTGCTTGATTCCAATGGCAAGCAATTCAAGACGACTGGAAACAATGCCGAGATAAGCAGAGAGCACATACAGCACCTGGTATTCCCAAATGGTCACCCATTTACTACTGGCCAGGCTCGACGTCGCTTAACATATACACATACAAGAAAATCAAAAGTGCTTTGATATAGAAGACAAATTAATTGTTTTTTATATTCTCATATATGAAAATTATATATAATTTTCGGGGTCCTTATTCCCTTTATGGTCCAAAATTTTTAAACATAATTTTAAATATCATATTCAAAATTTATTTTAATGAATTACAGAATTTTGAAAAGAAAATTTAACGATTGAATTTTTAAACATAATTGAAAATATCATATTCAAAATTTATTTTAATGAATTACAGAATTTTGAAAAGAAAATTTAACGATTGAATTTTTAAACATAATTGAAAATATCATATTCAAAATTTATTTTAATGAATTACAGAATTTTGAAAAGAAAATTTAACGATTGAATTTTTAAACATAATTGAAAATATCATATTCAAAATTTATTTTAATAAATTACAGAATTTTGAAAAGAAAATTTAACGATTGAATTTTTAAACATAATTTAAAATATCATATTCAAAATTTATTTTAATAAATTACAGAATTTTGAAAAGAAAATTTAACGATTGAATTTTTAAACATAATTTAAAATATCATATTCAAAATTTATTTTAATAAATTACAGAATTTTGAAAAGAAAATTTAATGATTGAATTTTTAAACATAATTTAAAATATCATATTCAAAATTTATTTTAATAAATTACAGAATTTTGAAAAGAAAATTTAACGATTGAATTTTTTGATACAAGCTGACATGCTACATCAGTCAGTCGGGGGAAAAAATTAAACTTCCGAGCAGATATGATCCCCAGGACCAACTCCTTTTACTAAAATAAAGAAAAAACAAATTTCTGATTTTTAAATGAAGGTTTTTGGCAAAAGACACATGAATTTGTTAAATAAGAAATTTGTTTTTTTTTCTTTATTTTAGTTGATTGTAAAAAAATATATAAATTAAATTAATAAATATAAAGTAGACCCCCCCTAATTAAGATAATATTTTCATTTGTTATTGTTGTACCATGTTATTGGCAATCTAGTAACATACTACTTGAAATCTAACATATAAAGTTATTTTGTAGAAATTTCAAAAGTTAGACACAAATAGCATTTAAGATGACAAATCAAACTTTGATTCTAACTAACCAATTTTAACTTTATTTTAGTTAATTGTAAAAAAAATATATAAAATAAATTAATAAATATGAAGTAGACTCCCCTCGCCTTAAATAAGGATAATTGTTCAATATTGGGTACAGAGATCAATATGTGATATCATTTTTTGGTACTGATATCGATCCTGACCCAGTTTTCGTGAGGTTCGACTCGGAAGCGTTCAGCTGTCCTACGCAAACGCCCGAGAGTTGACGAGCCGATTTGTACCAGACGACAATTTGGATATGGTGCTGCGTCCTGTGATTTTAAGTTATATTTTCAAGAAATTTTCTAAAAGAAACAACAAAACAAGCAAAACATAGCGAAGTTACTGTTATCAAATAAATATTTTTTGTTATTTTGATACGTTGCTGCGTCCTACAATTTTTTAAACAACAAAACAAATAAAACAAGCAAAACAGAGTGAAATTACTGTTATCAAATAAATATTTTAACCCTAAACCTAACTACAACAAAAAAACAAAACAAGCAAAACATTAAAATCATAGGACGCAGCACCGTATCAAAATTGTCGTCTGGTACAAATCGGCTCGTCAACACTCGGACATTTGCGTAGGATAGCCGAACGCTTCCGAGTCTAACCTCACGAAAACTGGGTCAGGATCGATATCAGCACCAATTTTTTTTACTAAAATAATTCACGTGTTTAAAAAAAAAATATTATTAATGTTAGTTTTTACATAACATTGTTTCATTGTTCGATTGATTATTTCAGCGTTCTAAATTCCTTTTTCATTTTATGCTTATTTTCTTAGTCAAAGCTAGTTATCCCCCCTTGCATTGGCAACCCTGACAGCATCAGCGCCAATACCTTATCTCCCTCCTCCTCTCTGCATGCCGCTACCTTATCCCCCTCCACCTCTCTGCATGCCGCCGCACTCAAGTCGCAAAATCTTTTTCATACCAAAGTATTTTTCTAGTGATAAATATCGCACCAGTGGTACTTTGCGAATCACTCACTCTAGTTTACGCAAAGCCCACCAGACAACATCTCTTGGCAGTCTATCAAAAACTTTCTACCGATCTACAAAAGTTAAATACAGGTTCTTCTTCTTACCAAGGTACTTCTCTTGCATTTGTCTCAGGATAAATATAGCACCAGTGGTATTGTTCCAGGAATAAAACCAAACTACGTTTCATCTATGCATGAATGAATTTTTTGATAACCTCAGTCAACCGGAACAAAAATTAGACTCCTGAATTTCTGGTGCTTGTTCCCGGTTTCGGCCAAACGAAAAATTATTTATGTGTGAAAACTCACTCAGTGGTATTTTCCCAGGAATAAAACCAAATTACGTTTCATCTATGCATGATTGAATTTTTTGATAACCGGAAAAAAAAATTAGACTCCTGCAAAATTTGTCGATCGAGATCTACACCCCAAAAAGTTTATCCGAAAAGTCATACCTGACGCAAGGCCGGGATTCTTGCACTAAATCCAGAGCTGTTTCAAGACTCAGTTTTTTTGTACGCATCATCCAAGCGATCACAATCGTTGCACTGCGAGAACATCCAACTTGACTGAAATACAGAAGTAAAAAAGCCACTTTCAATAACATATTATATATCTCTACGTATATAAAGGAGAGTTTGAATTACCTACAAGACACAATCTTTGAGTGTCTTCGGTATCTCTGTACTAGGGTTTGTCAGGACAACCGGACATGAGGATACTTCACCCGACAAATAACCACAGTTAATTTCTCAATTGGGGAAAATTAATGTTCTTAACTTCTTTACTAACTCAACGTTTGAGAAATTTAATGGAATATTCGAACATCTACGTATCTCATTAGAATTTTGAATTTTTTGGGGGGGAGGGGGGTCTTAATCTACATGATTTCTAAACGCTTCAATATAACGTTGCCTTCGTGGGGAGACATAAAGACTTAATTCGTCTTTC
The DNA here is from genome assembly GCA_963556195.1 of Sepiola atlantica. Classification (NCBI taxonomy): domain Eukaryota; kingdom Metazoa; phylum Mollusca; class Cephalopoda; order Sepiida; family Sepiolidae; genus Sepiola; species Sepiola atlantica. The sequence goes on along the minus strand of OY744554.1, from coordinate 46,497,651 downwards.
TTAAAAAAAAATGGTTATGTTCAAGATTAGGTGCTGAAATTCAGTTCCGGTTGCTTTCATTACAGACGGGAAGACGGTGTCAAGGCAGAAACTGTCCCTTCGAATTATCTTCCTCTCAAATTACGTTAAGTGATAGTGAAACTCGTGAACTATTTTTAATAGAATTCATTATAAACTGTTTTGGTAAAAAATAAGAAAAAAAAAAAAAAGTATTTGTAAAAAGAAAAAAAAAGCTACATTTCCGATTATTTGAATATTTTAAAAAAAGAAAAAAAGAAGGTACTTCTGTAGTTTACGGGTCGTGCTGAAATAATTACTATTGAGAAATCCATTCATGGGGAGGGGGAGCCTTGTTAACTATTCTGTACGCTCACCTAACAATTTAATAAACAAAAGATACCGTAAAAATTAAATTAAAAACGTTTATAACGAAAAAAGGGTTAAAAAAAACAAACAAATGTGCAACAAATAAATGTTACCAAAGGCAAGATAAGTTACTCTTCTACTAACCTGGATAAGTTTATTTGTGTTTGAACTTATTTTAAAGAGTTTTTTTTTTACTTCGATTTAAAACTAGTGTCGAGACGTCACGTTAGAATTGTAAAAAAAAAATGGCCGCAGGTGACCACGTGACGTCTCGACACTACTTTTAAATCGAACTAAAGAAACGCTTTAAAATAAGTTAAAACACAAATAAACTTATCCAGGTTAGTAGAAGAGTAACTTATCTTGCCTTTGGTAACATTTATTTGTTGCCTGTTTGTTTTAACCCCTTTTTCTTTCTGTTAGCTGTCGTTATAAATGCCCGTTTGATTTTCTTATGTGAATTATAATGGGGAACACTTTCTGCATTGACACCGTTTTCCCGTCTGCGAAGCAGCACCCAGAACTGAATTTCAGCACATAATCTTGAAAATAACCAAAAAAATAAATAAAAATTGGGTCATTGATAACAATAGCTAACAGGACGAAAAGGGGTGAGAAAAAAAAGGCAACAAATAAATGTTACCAAAGGCAAGATAAGTTACTCTTCTACCTACCTGGATAAGTTTATTTTAAAGAGTTTTTTTAGTTCGATTTAAAACTAGTGTCGAGACGCCATGTTAAAATTGAAAACACAAAATCGCCATATTTGACCACGTGACATCTTGACACTACTCTTAAATCGAACACAAAAAAGAAACGCTTTAAAAATAAGTTAAAACACAAATAAACTTATCCAGGTTAGTAGAAGAGTAACTTATCTTGCCTTTGGTAACATTTATTTGTTGCCTGTTTGTTTTTTTTGTTTGTTTTGTATCCCTTTTTCTTTCTGTTAGCATTCGTTATAAATGCCCGTTTGATTTTCTAAAGTGAATCATAATGGGGAACACTTTTTGTATTGACACCGGTTTCCCGTCTGCGACGCAGCAACCGGAACTGAACTTCAGCACATAATCTTGTACATTACCCCAAGGAAAAATAAATAAATAAAAATAAATAAATAAATGAATTTAAAAAAATATATAAATAAAAATAAAAATAAATTTAAAAACATTTTTTAAATAAAAATAAATAAATGAATTTAAAAAAATTAAATTAAAAAAATTAAAAATAAAATAAAATTAAATTAAAATAAAATAAAATTTAAAAAATTAAAATTTTAAAAAATTTAAATTAAATAAAATTAAAATCATCATCGTCGTCGTCGCATGGAAGTCGGATCCGAGTACTCACCAATGTACCAGCACTCCGGTGCCGTTGTCTCGGCCTTCGTCGATAAATCGAAGACAGTCTTCGAAATGACTGATCAGGTCTTCATCGGGAACATCAAAGACTTTCACAAATTTGCACGTGAACCGCCTTTGAATGGAGACGGGCAGAGATTGATCGAGGAGCGAAAGGATGTGTGAAATGGCGGCGTCGTTCGTCGGGCTTAACATTAAAACATCTTCGAAAGCGCCCAAGAAAAGCTTCTCGGCGATTCTATCCATTTTTAAAAATTATTATTATTTTATTTTTAAACCAGGAATATAAAACAGACAACAAAAAAGTAAGAAGAAATCTGGTTACAAAAAAAATAAATAAACACTTAACACCGGTTGAGTAGAAACCGGTGCTGAGAATAAACAGTCAACTGTAAAATAAATATCCGGTTCAGGACTCTCAGCACAATTTTATCGGTTAAAAAAGAAGATAATGCGATACAAACAGTTTGGTTAATATTCCGGTTTGTCTAACTAATTAACAAATAAAACTTTAACAATGAAAAAAGGCACATGTTTGTCTTTGTCCACTGTCCGTTTTTCACACCTTTTTACTGACCAGTTTTTTTTCTTTTTTCGGTGTACACTTACCTATCAGGCTGCTAGAGAATTCCGGGGTTTTTGGAAAGTTTTTTCGAATATTTTACAATTGAGGAGGGGGGATCAGTTTCCAATGTTAATTCAACGTAGACTGATCCCCCTCTTTTTGACCATCTCAATTTAAAAAAAAAAAAAATCTTTTTCGGTGTACAATTACCTATCATGTCGCGAGAGAATTTCGGGGTTTTTGGAAAGAAATTTCAAAAAATTGAGATTTTAAGACGTAAAAAGTTGTGAAAAACGGACTATGGTAAAAGACGAACAAGACTGATCCCCCGTCTTAAAATCTCAATTTTTTTAAATCCCCCCCCCCCCCGTTTTTTTGTTTTTACTGACCAAATTTTTTTGTGTACAATTATCGATCTTTCTGCTAGAGAATTCCAGTTTTTTTGTTTTTATTGGGGGGGGGGGATATTTTTCAAATAATTTAGATTTCAGAGGGGGGATCAGTTTCCTATATAAATTTAATGTAAACGAATCACCAACTTTATGACGATCACCAATTTGACCATTTATTTTTCAGTGTACACTTACCACGTATGTCGCTAGAAATTTCCGGGGTTTTTTTTTTTTAAACCAATAGTTTAGATTTTAACATGGGGGGATCATTTTCCTATATAAATTTAACGTAAAATGATCACCCAGTTCTTGGCCATCATCAATTTTCTAAAACTTAAGATAAAAAAAAAAAGGGCAGCAAATTTTTTCTTTTGTCTTTTTATTATTTGTTTTCAAATATTCTAGATTTTAGAGGAGGGATCAGTTTCCTATATAAATTAAACGTAAACTGATCACCCACTTTATGACCATCATTTTTTTTTTTTTCTGTGTACATTTATTACCGATCATGTCACTAGAGAATTTTCATTTTTTAAAATTTTTTTATTTTTTTTGTTCAAAATATTTTAGATTTAGGGGTGGGGGTGGGGGGATCAGCTTCCTATATAAATTTAACATAAACACATCACTGACTTTATGACAATCGGCATTTTTTTTTTTTGTATGAAAGAAAAAATTCGAACCAAATGTTAAAATAATTTTATTTCTTTATTTGTACAAGGGTCACAATTTACAAACTTTTCAACCAAATTTTTAGTATTTTTTTTAAAAAGTATTTTTTTTTCTTTTCCCATTTTTTCTTTAAAAAGTTACGGCATCGCCTGTAGAGGTGATACGAGTCGGGTGGGAGGGTGGCGTCATCAAGCTGTGTTCGTTAACTAGTGCGTTCATGGTTCATTTAACCTTCACAGGTAACATGAATTGGAACACATACATTGAAGACATTGCCAAGGCTGCCGCAAAGAAAGTTGGCTCCCTCTACCGTGCTAGTAAACTCCTCACACCTGACATTATCCTGTATCTCTACAAAGCCACCATCCGCCCATGCATCGAGTATTGTTGCCACATCTGGGCTGGTGCATCATCTACTAGTCTCTCCCTCCTTGACAAGGTCCAAAAAAGAATCGCCAACCTAATAAGTCCCTCACTGTCAACCAAGCTACAGTCCCTGTCCCATCGCCGCAATGTAGCATCCTTATGCTTGTTTTACAAATACTTCAATGGATTATGCTCCGATGAACTGGCTATCCTGGTGCCCCCCCCCCCTCTCGACGTAAATTCACTAGACTAACTCGACAATCAACTAAATCTCATTAATTCACTGTGGAGGTCCCCAGATGCCGGAGAGCCTTCTACTCCAATAGCTTCTTTCCTCGTGCTGCTGGCCTATGGAACTCCCTCCCTGTCCCCTGTTTCCCCGACAGTACTGACATGCAGAAATTTAAAACTAATGTAAACAGACATCTCGTTGCGCAGATCCCAATTTAGGCTGACCCCCCACCCCCAACCTTCTCCCCTTTCTTTTTCTCAGTAGCCCCTTACGTCTACAGTGGCGGCCTGCCTTGTTTGGGGTGAACCATGTTAAAAAAATTAAAAAATTTGGACATTGTTTCTGGCTGGTAAAATGGACGCGCACATATCCGAGGCAATGGCTGAATCCTTAGAAAGTGACCTCCAGTCTGTAGTGGAATGGGGTCACAAATGGATGGTAACATTAATACTGCTAAACAAAGCTACTTTCCTTCAATGTCAAATAACACCCTACTTGAGAATTCAACGTTCAAACTCTTCTGTCTAACATTCACAGGTAACACGAATTGGAACAAATACATAGAAGACATTGCCAAGGCTGTTGCAAAGAAAGTGGGCTCCCTCTACCTTGTTAGAAAACTCCTCACACCGGACAGTATTCTATATCTCGACAAAGCCACCATCTGCCCATGTATGGAATATTGTTGTCACATCTGGGCTGGTGCACCATCCACTAATCTCTCCCTCTTTAGACAAGGTAAAAAAAAAAAGAGTCGCTAATTAAATACGTCCCTCACTATCCACCAAGCTCCAGCCCCCGCTCCATCGCCGAAATGTTGCATCCTTGTGCTTGTTTTACAAGAACTTCAATGGAATGTGCTCCGATGAACTTTCTGCTCTGATGCCCCTCAACGTAAATACACTCGACAAACCCAAAAATCAGCTAAATCCCATGTGGAGGTCCCCAGATGCCGGAGAGTCTTCTGCTCCAATAATTTCTTTATTCAAGCTGCCGGCCTTTGGAACTCCTTCCCTGATCCCTGTTTCCCCGACTGTACTGACATGCAGAAATTTAAAACTAATATGAACAAGCATGTTGCTGCACAGCTCCCAATTTAGGACGACCCCTTAAACTTTGACCCTCATTCTCAGTAGCCCCTTACGTCTACAGTGGCAGCCTGTCTTGTTTGGGGTGAACTATGTTGAAAAAAATGCAGGGCAGATAACTCTAGGCAGATCAAACGTGCTCCAAAATGTCTTTTGGTAACGGAGATAACTTTAGGGTAAAATAGTTGTTTCCATTTTTTCCGAGATGGACTTTGTTATCCATTTAACATTCTCCGGTGCTTATCCAGAAGTACGGAGACATTCGGAAAAAAAAATAAAAAATAAATAAAATAAAAAAGCAAACTAAGGAATCTCCCTTGCCTAATCAGGAAGCTCAAATCTCTGATACGTAAGATCGCTTCCTTTTCTTATAATTTAATAAATACTGGATGAATTTGCGTATTTTTTTTGGTGCTTATTCTGTTCAGCGGCCGTATGAAAAAATTATTTTTTTCATAAAAACAATATCATATACTTATTCAGCGTTATACAAAAAAGTAAAAAACATTATCCACTAGAACTTTACAAGTATTTTTCCATTCTGCGTATCATAACAGCGATTCGTTTACTAAGCCTCCATCTTCTTTCTTAAGAAGATTTCGAATTATCTGCCCTTGAAATCTTCTTAAGAAAGATGGAGTCTCAGTGACCGAATCGCTGTTATTCGATGTAGTTTAAATAACATTAAAATATTTTCTACCATAGCTCGAGCCTTACACTATTCGGTGCTTGTGCTGTTCAGCGGCCGTATGAAAAAATTATTTTTTTATAAAAACAATATTATATACTTATTAAGCATTATATTCTTACTCACTGTACAAAAAAATAGAAAAAATTATCAACTAGAACTTTAATTAATTAAGTATTTTTCCATTCTGCGTATCATAACAGCGATTCGTTCACTAAGCCTCCATCTTGTTTTTTAAGATTTCAAGGGCAGATAATTGAAATCTTCTTAATACGGCTGATGAACAGCATAAGCACCCGCTATTCAGCTATTATAACTTCATGTTATAAAAATTTATATTTGAAATATGACAATTTTTAATTATATATTATACACTCTGGATTGAAACAAGGAAAAAATAAAGTTCAAAGGAAAAAATAGATCCCGCCAACAAAATAACGGTTAGTGAAACCATTTATTTATATTTATTTGTGATTTGGGACGAAAATCTAAGTCGATGGCGAATGATTTAAAAAACAAATGTGGATGTCGCGATTTGAATTAACAGAAGCAAACTGTCCCATTTGGAAAATAACAAAAAAAATGAGTACGGATTATAATCCAGGTTTTTCCTGCCTGGACTTTTCCCTTCTTTTTTACGAGCACTGACGATAGCCACCTCAAGAAATAAATGCTTTGGATACTTGAACATTATTATATATATATATATATATATATATATATATATATATATATATATATATATATATATCTTGGTAGGAGGCTGAAACAATTGTATGCTGATAATAAAAAAATCTGTTCTTCCTTACATTTGATGTAGTTTAAATAACATTAAAATATTTTCTACCATAGCTCGAGCCTTTTTTAAGATTTCAAGGGCAGATAATTGAAATCTTCTTAAGAAGATATAGGCTTAAGAAACAAGATGGAGGCTTAGTGAACGAATCGCTGTTATGAGACGCAGAATGGAAAAATACTTGTAATTAAAGTTCTAGTTGATAATTTTTTCTACTTTTTTGTACAGTGAGTAAGAATATAACGCTGAATAAGTATATGATATTGTTTTTATAAAAAAATCTTTTTTTATATGGCCGCTGAACAGCATAAGCACCTTTTTCTGTACAATTTTATTTTCAGCTAACGCATAAGTACATAAAAAAGTTAGGTGCTTATCCAGATAGTGGGAGACATTCGAAAAAAAAAAAAAAAAAATTGAGGAATATCTGTTTGATGTACGTACCGGTCACGGAATAAATATATTGCGGAGACATTCAAGAAAAAAAAAACAAAAAAACTGTTTGATGTCACGGAATAAATATATCTTATACCAAAAATCACGTAAACTTAATGAAGAAGTTTTTATTTTATAAAAGAAAAGAAAATTTTATCGATAAACGAATAAGGGGGAAATATCGGCGCCATGTTGGTCAGATTCAAGGGAGATAATACAAACTTTTGCGAAAGTCTTGAATTTTGGGTGTTATCTCCCTTTTGGGTGAACTATGGTAAAAGAAAATGTTAAACTCGGGAGTTAAATAAAGGGTTCCGTTCTGAAATTCTGTCCGTTTTTTATGGATTAAAAAAAAGGGGTAATTAAGTTAAAAAGCGAAGATACTTGGATGTCTAGTGTCTATTTTCAAATCTTTTCTTAGGTCCTTCCCCAACCCCAATATCCTTTTAGTTGCCAGACTGTAGATGCCATTTTCCAAATGGCAGGGTGAGAACTGGTGATTTTAGACAAAATCTGATTTCTTGAGAGACATTGAATAACCCCCCCCCCTCCATGCCTACTTTTACACTTTCTATTTATATATATGGCCTCCTCTTCCCTCTCTGTTATAAATTATGTAATTCCCCCCTCACTACATAATTATAGATTAAATATGCTTCAAATTCCCCCCTCTCTCTAAATATGTATTAAATAGGTTGTCACTCTCTCTCTCTCTCTAATTATATTTGAATTGCCGAGTGTGAATTTTCCCTTTTATCAGTTTCAAAAATGTAATCATCTTACTTGGATGCTTAACAATACCACAAGGTTCAAATAAATTATTGCTCTGATGATTATGTAATTTCGTGTTACTACATTTTATTTTATATATATATATATATATATATATATATATATATAATAATAATCCAGGCAAGGTAAACATCCACAGGATAATAATCCAAAGAATTTCAACCGGGTTTATAAAAACTGCTCAATATCAAATAGAGCTTTTATATATGATTATTTTTATTTAACCAGACATGTACAAAATCTGCGACACTGGCATGTCGATGTTATCGATCAACAGTTATTATGAACTGAGATCTCATCAGGCAGATTTTAACCGTAGATCATATTTGGAAAGAATGAAATGGAGAAACAAAGAAGAAGAAAAGAAATTTAAAATTTCAAAATTTGGGAAGTCACGTGGTTGGAACCGTTAAGAATCAAAATGTTAAAATCAAAATCAAAATAGAAAATAAAATAAAATAAAAAAGATCGGATTCTAACTCTGCCTGATGAGATCTCAGTTTATAATAACTGTTGATCGATAACATCGACATGCCAGTGTCCCAGATTTTGTACATGTCTGTGTAAATAAAAATAATCATATATATATATATATATATATATATATATATATATATATATATATATTATATATTATATATATATATATATGATTATTTTTATTTACACAGACATGTACAAAATCTGCAACACTGGCATGTCAATGTTATCGATCAACAGCTGTTAGAAACTGTAAACATCCACTTGGTAGGAATCCAACGAATTTCAACCGGGCTTCTAAAAAGTGCTCAATATAAAATAGAGCTTTTTATATTTTTTTTTTAGTTTTTTCCAAATTTCTATCCATCTATCTTTTTATTCTACCCTTTTTATTCTATCTCTCTCTTTTCACTTTATTTTATATTTTATATATTATCTTGTATATTAATATTTTTAATATTTTTTAAAATTATTTTTTGATTTTGATTTTAGCATTTTGATTCTAAACGGTCCCAACCACGTGACTTTCCAAATTTTGAAATTTAAAATTTCTTTTTTTTTCTCCATTTCATTCTATCAAAATATGATCTACGGTTAAGATCGGATTTTAACTCTGCCTGATGAGATCTCAGTTTATAACAGCTGTTGATCGATAACATCGACATGCCAGTGTAGCAGATTTTGTACATGTCTGCGTGAATAAAAATAATCATATATATATATATATATATATTATATATATATATATATATATAAATATTACATTCGTTAACAATGTTTTGTTTTCTTCTTTCACGCAACATTCACATTTTTATCCATTTTCAACATTTTAACGGTCAGCGTGGATCTTGGTACATTTTTTTTTTTTTAAATGCGACCATCGAAGGTAGGATCCACGCTACAGATGCGATATCCACAATTTTAGTCCGTCGGTTTCTGTAACCGAGCCAGCGACCATTGCAGACTTTCGATTTTTTCTTCCAGTTTCCGATATTTGTCAACGACGCCTGTAAATTCCGGGCCAAGTTTTTCATATCCGCGTAACGCCTGCGTCATTTGCTGGTATTCTTCTTTGTTTCTGGAAAACTGGTCATCGAGGTGCTTTCTGAAAAGAACAAAATTTTTTTTTTTTAAAACATGTTTAGCGAGGTCGAAAGCCACTCGAGGGAGATTTTCAATTGGACGATGAAAGAGTACTATGAAAGGATCATACCTTATGGCTTGAAGAGCAGGGATGGTTTCCTCGGTATATGTATCGCATAACATGTCCGTATTGCACAAACTGTCAAAAAAAAAAACAAAAAAAAAAACTTTTTTATAAATAAATACAAAGAAAAATAAAAATTTTTTAATAAATTTTTTTTTTTTAATTTTAAATATTTAAAAAAAAAAAAAAAAATTTATAAATAAATGGAAAGAAAAAAAAAAAATTTTTAAATAAAAATTTTTCTTTTTAAATTTTAAATATTTTTAAAAAATTAAAAAATTTTTTTTAAAAAAGATCAACAAATAAAAAAAATCCACAAATAAAAAAAAATAAAAATAAATAAACAAAATAAAATTTTTAAAAATTAAAAAAATAATCCAACAAAACCACAATTTTGTATCATTTGGACTACTTAGTTGTTATTCTCAAAACGTTTCGGCCGATATAACCTCCGACCTTCTTCGGGTGAGTCTGTTGCATTACCCGTTCTTCCAGGGTACCCGTTAAGATCCAACAAGAATGACAAAGAACAGAACGTATATGAAAAGAATTTGGTTTTCTTTATTTATCATCATCGGATGGTTTACGCCGGCTACGCACACATATTAAAAAATCTTTTGACATACTTTTGTCTCATGAAAGTCTTTTTCTTGCTGAGGCCACCGACTTGGTTTCCGCTAGAAACTCGTTCGTATATACATCCGATTGGAAAGCAATTTGCTCTGCAGTGTCTATTTGAGCGTGAACTGAACCAATTGTTCCACAAGCATTTTGATGAAGTACAAGTCAGGGGATTCCTTCACAATACCAACTTGCTTATCAGCCGCATTTTTAGTCAGCGGACACGAAAGCCTAACAGCAAGATGGTCTTCGGTGCCATAGCCAATAAAGCTTCATCGGTGCCATAGCCAATAAAGCTTCATCCGTGCCATAGCCAATAAAGCTTCATCGGTGCCATAGCCAATAAAGCTTCATCGGTGCCATAGCCAATAAAGCTTCATCGGTGCCATAGCCAATAAAGCTTCATCGGTGCCATAGCCAATAAAGCTTCATCGGTGCCATAGCCAATAAAGCTTCATCGGTGCCATAGCCAATAAAGCTTCATCGGTGCCATAGCCAATAAAGCTTCATCCGTGCCATAGCCAATAAAGCTTCATCCGTGCCATAGCCAATAAAGCTTCATCCGTGCCATAGCCAATAAAGCTTCATCCGTGCCATAGCCAATAAAGCTTCATCGGTGCCATAGCCAATAAAGCTTCATCGGTGCCATAGTCAATAAAGCTTCATCGGTGCCATAGCCAATAAAGCTTCATCCGTGCCATAGCCAATAAAGCTTCATCGGTGCCATAGCCAATAAAGCTTCATCGGTGCCATAGCCAATAAAGCTTCATCGGTGCCATAGCCAATAAAGCTTCATCGGTGCCATAGCCAATAAAGCTTCATCCGTGCCATAGCCAATAAAGCTTCATCCGTGCCATAGCCAATAAAGCTTCATCGGTGCCATAGCCAATAAAGCTTCATCGGTGCCATAGCCAATAAAGCTTCATCGGTGCCATAGCCAATAAAGCTTCATCCGTGCCATAGCCAATAAAGCTTCATCGGTGCCATAGCCAATAAAGCTTCATCGGTGCCATAGCCAATAAAGCTTCATCGGTGCCATAGCCAATAAAGCTTCATCGGTGCCATAGCCAATAAAGCTTCATCCGTGCCATAGCCAATAAAGCTTCATCCGTGCCATAGCCAATAAAGCTTCATCGGTGCCATAGCCAATAAAGCTTCATCGGTGCCATAGCCAATAAAGCTTCATCGGTGCCATAGCCAATAAAGCTTCATCGGTGCCATAGCCAATAAAGCTTCATCCGTGCCATAGCCAATAAAGCTTCATCCGTGCCATAGCCAATAAAGCTTCATCCGTGCCATAGCCAATAAAGCTTCATCCGTGCCATAGCCAATAAAGCTTCATCCGTGCCATATACATCGGTAATTTCCCATTCTTCCTGTACTTCGATACTCCGATCACCAGACGCTCCAGCACTTCGCGTTTCTGAAACCGCCATCTTTCCGGTCTCGCTTGCACTGCGGAACCTTCTCCTTTTTAACAGTTATCAAGTCGCGTTTTTTTCTTTTCTTTTCTTTCTCGACGTCCCACCCACAATGGACTCGTCCACGATTCATTTTTTTTGCCACTCTTCATTATTTTACACGTCTTGCTGAATTTGGGAACCTCTACAGTATTTTGAACGGAACGCTTTATTGAAGCTACGGGGGTAGATTGTTCTCGTTCTGTCAGCCATTTTCTTGGGGTTCTTTTTTGTTTGTTTGTTGTCTGGAAATTGCTCCAGACAAGGCATGAAGCCACTTGATGTAAGGAGCTAAAAAACCAAAAACAAAAGTAAACTACACCTTCAAGGTCAAAAAACTAGCCAACGATAAGTGTTAGATGGAGAGATTCTGACCCAGAAAACAGCAATTCTTCCCCCTTTGTCAGAAACGTCGCTCATGGAATGCGAGGACTAAAGGACAAAATAAGGGAAGCGAGAGTTACGAGCCTGTCGAAAGTAAATCAAAGGTCTACTTTCTACTCTACTATTAGAGACACCACATATCAAGGCCAAGAGCCACTGGAGGACGTCGGTTAATGAGATGGAAATGACTGCCAGTCAAAAGATGAAGAACACTATGTATGTACTAACATTGATTTTTGTTTTTAAAGCATCTTTGAGATTTAAAACTTAATAAAAAAATTTTTTTAAATTATTTTGATTTTAATAAAAACAAGCCGCGCATGCGTGGTCCTCCTCTGTATGTGACTCGATGTGGCGAGTGTAAAATGCAATAAATTTGGGCAATTTGGAGCATTTTTGACCCCACTTTGACCTCCTGGGGGCGCGAACCAGATTTTTTCCAAGGTCAGCGATACTTATTTTCTATTAGGAACAATTGCCTCCATATTTTGGCCAAGTTTCAGAGAAATTGAATGGATGGATGAAAAGTTATGGGGCAAAAAATGTCATTCTTTTGCCATTTCAGGGGCTTTTGACCCCCTGGGGGGCTAACCAGATATTTTTTCAAAAATCGGAGAATGTCACTTTCTAACTTGACCAAAGTTACAACTTCATGCAAAATTTCAGAGAAATTCAATGGATGGTTGCGGAGAAAAATCCGGACAGACGGACATGCCTCAAAACATAAGTCCCCCGATTTTATAAATCGGGGGACCAATATCTGCATTTAACATGGTTCTTTTTTTAAGGCATTTTGCATCTTTCTCGAAGTTTAATTTCAAAGATGCTTAAAACAAAATAAACTTGCCCAAATTTATACCTACTTGCGACCATGCGCAATTTAAGTCCACACAACATCGGACGTCACTTCAACAAGAAGGACCCTTACGAAAAAAAAAAATTTTTTAAATAAAATTTTAAAAAAATTAAAATTAAAAAAATTAAAGAAAATTAAAATTAAAAAAAAAAAATAATAAAAAAAAATAAATAAATAAAAAAATAAATAAATATAAAAAAATAGGGTTAATACCTTTTATTTGTTTAAAGCTCTGACGAGGCTCGTGATATCGAGCAAAATTATTAGAAAAAAAAGTCAAGATGAAAACCCCAAAAAATTATTTTGATTTTAATAAAAATATCTGCATCTAACATGATTTTTTTAAGGTGTTTTGCCTCTTTCTCTTAGTTTATTTATATATATATATATATATATATATATATATAAAGTAGAGACGATTTTTCCCCTGTACCTTCTCGGAGAATAGTAAAATAACCACATGCATCACAGGCTACTAAACTCACCACTATACTACACTTATTCACTCGAGCGTGTTTTAGTAAAATTGTTATTATTTTTTTCCAGCTAACACTAAATATTACATTTGGCCCACCATCAACGTCTCTCCGAAAAACCAACTCCATATAGGTGGTAGCAAAAACTTTCCTCCCTAACAATTGTGTACTGTGACTACACTCATCGACACCGGGAAGTAATAAACACAGTTTAATTTTCACAAAACACCGGTTCTTATTTATTATTTGCCTGGTATTAATTTAACACGTATGCCAATAATCAAGCTTAGGTTAATTGGCCTATTTTCACATGTATTTGTAACCCGAAACAGTGGCGCAGTCGGTAAGAAGGTAGGTTTCATGATCGCCAGTTTTAGCGTTCGATCCCATTCCACGTTTTTCTTCTTTTTTTTTTTTAATTCGGCAACACGGTAGACGGGGGAGAAATAACAATAGGCCGTATCTTTTTTTATTCGACGTCATGCAATAGGTAGTACTTTCTCCCGTGCAACACCGGGCGACGGGTTCTGCTAGTATATATATATATATATATATATATATAATTATTATTATTTCATGTATCCACAAAAAATGTTATGTTTTTATGTATCAATTTTCAGTATTTACTTCAACAGTGCTCGATACGTGAGCAGAGCTAGGTAGTAAGTTATGAAAATGTATACGATTGGCTAAGAGAACAACAAAGAAACAGGGATGAGTCACCCTATAGAAAAGGAAACAATAGAATAGGAAATAGGAAGTAAAAGCAACCGAACCTTTGTTTGTGAGAAGCTCAACGATTGGCTAAGAGGAACAACAAAGAATCTGATTGGTTAACCAACTAGCATATAAAAACACCTGGCAAAACTAACTCCATGCATTTAAGCCTGATGATTCCCTCTGGGGATGAAACACGGAAACTATTAAACTACACAGAGGTTCCCACCTTTCATCCCCGGGGGGAATCTTCAGACTAAAATGTAAATAGTGAAAATTGATACATAAAAAATTATATCTCCTTATAAAATTTTATGTGGATACATGAAATAGAAATATATATATATATATATATATATATAATGGTTTTAAATATGATGAACAGAGTCATAGCGAGTCGAGGCACTATCACAAGAAAAAAAAAAAAGGATATGAAAACGGCGATTAAAAACTTTTTAAAAGAATAAAAAGATCGACTAAAATTAAGAGAATAAAAACTAATTCCCAAGGTACCTTTCGGCCGACACATTGTCAAGAGAAGCGTCGGCGAATATCGCTTAAAAACGGGGAAAAGAGTAACGTGGGGAGAAAAAACAAACAAAAAAAAAAAAAAAAAAAAAGGGGGGAGATTGAATAATACCATTAAACTGAAAAGGAATATATGGACATTATCGGCAAATTTTTTTTTTTCCTTTTTAGAAGTCTCTAAATAAGTCTAATTTGTGAGACAACTCTTTTTGCCTACAAAACGATGGTTTTCGCATAGTAACACTCACTGTTTCCAACACCTTGAGATGGTGTTTGGAATGGGCCTTCTTGTGTACAATGCGAAAACATCCATCGGAGTACGTCTCACCGCACTTTTTATTGTCGTACAAGTGCTGTCCAATGGATGACTCGTGGACTTGTGAGCGCCCGTTTCTCTTGACAATGTGTCGGTCGAAAGGTACCTTGGGAATTAGTTTTTATTCTGTTAATTTTAGTTGATCTTTTTATTCTTTTTAAAAGATTTTGATCGACGATTAAATATTTAATATTTCCTCTTTTTTTTTTTTCTTGTGATAGTGCCTCGACTCGCTATGACTCCGTTCATCATATTTAAAACCATTATAAAATTCTGTACCACAAAAAAAATTTGTTCAAATATATATATATATATATATATATATATATATATATAGAACAAATCATAGGATATATAAATAGAAATAATGTAGAATATATATAAACGTATATATAACACATCTACTAATTATAATAAGAAAAACAATAAAAATACAGTAGAAAGAAAGAAAGAAATGTTAAAAAAGAAGAGGAGGAAGAGGAAGAAGAAGAAGAAGAAGAAGAAGAAGAAGAAGAAGAAGAAGAAGAAGAAGAAGAAGAAGAAGAAGAAGAAGAAGAAGAAGAAGAAGAAGAAGAAAATCGACAGTTATGAACACCGATTTTAAACACCGGGAGTTGGCAAAGAAGAAGAAATAGAAAGAAAAAGAGAACAAATTAACGGTTAACTTATAGACGCAGATTTGAAACACTGAGAATAGAAAAAACTCAACAGTTGTGAACGCAGATTAGAAAAACTGTAAGTGAACAAGGAAGATTAATATTTATTTGAGGTTGACGACAACGAGGGAGAGAAGGAGGAACTAAAGGTATATATATGTATGTATATGTATATATATATATATATATATATATATATATATACATATTTATTTTTTATTTTTTGATGTGTTTTTTATATTTATAATATAAAACTAAAAATAATACATTAATCACTTAAATAATAATGTCATGGATTCGTCCAAACACTTTAAAATGCAGCAACATTTTTGTAAGTAACGGATAAATTTGATTAGACAGACGAACAGCACAGGTAAAGACAATTTTTTATTTATTTATTTTTTTTTTTTGTGTCTTAAATAACTAATATAAGTTAGCAAAACATTTATATGGAACAAAACGTAGATTAAGTATAAGGAACGTTTATGTTTTGTCTTTTAAGGGAAGTGGGGTCTGATCAACTCTGCTGGGAAGCCATGAAATTAAATACTGTCTTGTTTTTAAATTCCCGAAACAGTTTTTCATGGTAAACAACTGATGATCCCTTAAAATAGTGTTAGAAATAAACTAATATAATAACTGTAAAAAATAAATTGACTTACATGAGTGATTTTCCACTGGAAGACTTGGGACTATAAGTTTTTTTTGTTTTTTTTTAAAATATAGTTTTAATGGTTGAGAAACTTCCGAGACTATATATATACACACACAAAAAAAATAAATACACCTTGCTCTTTATGTGGCAGATACAACCATGCAATTGAATGTGAAATGTTTGACTTACACCATCTTTGAATGCAGGATCTTGTTGTAGACATTCAGATAATGGCACGAAACGGTCTTCACATCATTCTGCAACTTCAGCTTCTTTGCGCAGATCTTTGTCAACAGTTCCAAACTTTGTTTCAGGTACTTACGAAAGAAACGGAAGAAAATGAAAAAAAAACAAAAAAAACATGAAAACTATATCTGTTAGCTCGAAGCATTTCTAGCTAGAAAACAACGAGACATTCAGAAAGGAAATATTAAAGGGAGATAACTTGTCAGAGTGGCTTCCCTTACATTTGATTTGGAGAGTAACTTCCCCTTGGCTTCCAATAGAGACAGACATTTTGTAAAGATGTTGTCGTATAAGCTCCCACAATAAATAGTCAAATTAGTAAATCCTTTTCTTCCAATTGTAAAAAGTAAATAAATAATCAATTCTTGACAATACTAAGTTTTCTCATCCAAATTCTTTCTATATTTATTTGTTTACTTACATTCACATATTCGAATTAACAATTAAAAATAAAATAGAAATATTAAAGGGAGATAAACCTGTCAGACTAATTTCCTTTGCAAAATTGGAGTTACGTCCCCATGGCTAACAACAGAGACAGACCTCTTGTAAAGACGTCGTCGTATCAGCTCCCACAATAAATAGTCAACTAAGTAGTAAATCCTCTTCTTCCAATTGTAAAAAGTAAATAAATAATTAATTCTTGACCATACTAAGTCTTCTCATTCAAATTCTTTCTCATATCTTTGTTTATTAACTCACATTCACATATTCAAGCTCCCACTA
This sequence comes from Sepiola atlantica, assembly GCA_963556195.1. Taxonomy (NCBI): domain Eukaryota; kingdom Metazoa; phylum Mollusca; class Cephalopoda; order Sepiida; family Sepiolidae; genus Sepiola; species Sepiola atlantica. The sequence continues at coordinate 46,480,570 of OY744554.1, read as the reverse complement.
TAAATGTTCAATCAATTAGTAAATCCTCTTCTTCCAATTGTAATAAATAAATAAATAATTAATTCTTGACCATACTAAGTTTTCTCATTCAAATTCTTTCTCATATCTTTGTTTAGAAACTCACATTCATATATTCAAGCTCCCACTATAAATGTTCAATCAATTAGTAAATCCTCTTCTTCCAATTGTAATAAATAAATAAATAATTAATTCTTGACCATACTAAGTCTTCTCATTCAAATTCTTTCTCATATCTTTGTTTATTAACTCACATTCACATATTCAAGCTCCCACTATAAATGTTCAATCAATTAGTAAATCCTCTTCTTCCAATTGTAATAAATAAATAAATAATTAATTCTTGACCATACTAAGTTTTCTCATTCAAATTCTTTCTCATATCTTTGTTTAGAAACTCACATTCACATATTCAAGCTCCCACTATAAATGTTCAATCAATTAGTAAATCCTCTTCTTCCAATTGTAAAAAGTAAATAAATAATTAATTCTTGACCATACTAAATTTTCTCATTCAAATTCTTTCTCATATCTTTGTTTATTAACTCACATTCACATATTCAAGCTCCCACTATAAATGTTCAATCAATTAGTAAATCCTCTTCTTCCAATTGTAAAAAGTAAATAAATAATTAATTCTTGACCATACTAAGTTTTCTCATTCAAATTCTTTCTCATATTTTTGTTTAGAAACTCACATTCACATATTCAAGCTCCCACTATAAATGTTCAATCAATTAGTAAATCCTCTTCTTCCAATTGTAAAAAGTAAATAAATAATTAATTCTTGACCATACTAAGTTTTCTCGTTCAAATTATTTCTCATATTTTTATTTATTAACTTCCATTCACATATTCAAGCTCCCACTATAAATGTTCAATCAATTAGTAAATCCTCTTCTTCCAATTGTAAAAAGTAAATAAATAATTAATTCTTGACCATACTAAGTTTTCTCGTTCAAATTATTTCTCATATTTTTGTTTATTAACTTCCATTCACATATTCAAGCTCCCACTATAAATGTTCAATCAATTAGTAAATCCTCTTCTTCCAATTGTAAAAAGTAAATAAATAATTAATTCTTGACCATACTAAGTTTTCTCATTCAAATTCTTTCTCATATCTTTGTTTAGAAACTCACATTCACATATTCAAGCTCCCACTATAAATGTTCAATCAATTAGTAAATCCTCTTCTTCCAATTGTAATAAGTAAATAAATAATTAATTCTTGACCATACTAAGTTTTCTCATTCAAATTCTTTCTCATATTTGTTTATAAACTCACATTCACATATTCAAATTTACACCCACTCAGCATCACTTCAATAACCGACACGGTCACTTCACTAACAAATAAGATTTTTTAAATTATATAAAAAAAAAAAATTTATGATACTAAAAGATAAAGGAGATAACTATAAGAGGCCTGGCATTTCTACCTAGAAAAATAATGAGACATTCAAAATAGACGTATTAAAGGGAGATAACTCGTCAGAGTTATCTCCCGTGTGTTCAATTACAGAGTAACTTCCCTTTGGCTTCCAACAGCTCCCAATTAAATAAAGTAAATAAATAATTAATTCTTGACCATACTAAGTTTCCTCATTCAAATTATTTCTCATATCTTTGTTTGTTAACTCACATTCACATATTTAAAGTTACACCAACTCAGCATCATTCAATAACCGGCACGGTCACTTTAATAACAGAACAAGATCTTTTGTTTTGGAATTTTGAAACGAGAATTAATTTTTATTATATACACACACACACATTTTCAATTTTATTAACTTTCCATGCAATACTTTGAAACTTGAACGATAACCACACACTTTACTTGACAGCGTGCCAGCGCATTTCTCGTTCGACACCAGTTTTGAATCCTAACCACCATTTCTAACAGCACGGCGATGACGTCGTACCACCAAGGACGTTTATCAAATTAACAAAGAAATAAGTTTCTTTATTCTTGTTTTTTGATGAAAAAATTTTTTTTAAAAATGACTCAATACTGGTCACCCCTGAAGAAGGAATTTTATTCCGTAATCGATAGGATTAATGTAAAAAAAAAAAAAAAAAAAAAAAATTAATCTTGTATTGCTAATTTGGCTTATATTTCAATTTTATTAACTTTCCATGCAATACTTTGAAACTTGAACGATAACCACACACTTTATATATATATATATATATATATATATATATATACATGAGAGGAAGTTGAGAAGTGATTTTCGGTGCTTGTGCTGATGAGCGGCCGTACGAAAAAAATATTTTTTATATAAAAACAATATTATATACTTATTCAGCGTTATATTCTTACTCACTGTACAAAAAAGTAGAAAAAATTATCCACTAGAACTTTAATTACAAGTATTTTTCCATTCTTCATATCATAACAGCGATTCGTTCTGTAAGCGTCCATCTTTTTTCTCTAAAATAATTCAAGAGCAGATAATTCACAAGGGAGATAAACATGCAATTTAAAAAAAAAAAAACTACATATATAAAAATTAAATTTATTCCAATATACATTTCGTTATAATGCGATAAATCAATTTAATTTCGTTTATTGACTTTCATTTTGTTTTATTGGAATAAATTTAAATTTTCATGATCACGTGACCTGGTATCGCGCAATTTCATGATGATCACGTGACCTGGTATCGCGCAATTTCATGATGATCACGTGACCTGGTATCGCGCAATTTCATGATGATCACGTGACCTGGTATCGCACAATTTCATGATGATCACATGACCTGGTATCGCACAATTTCATGATGATCACGTGACCTGGTATCGCGCAATTTCATGATCACGTGACCTGGTATCGCGCAATTTCATGATCACGTGACCTGGTATCGCGCAATTTCATGATCACGTGACCTGGTATCGCGCAATTTCATGATCACGTGACCTGGTATCGCGCAATTTCATGATCACGTGACCCGGTATCGCGCAATTTTATGATCACGTGACCTGGTATCGCGCAATTTCATGATCACGTGACCTGGTATCGCGCAATTTCATGATCACGTGACCTGGTATCGCGCAATTTCATGATGATTACATGACCTGGTATCGCGCAATTTCATGTTTGAAGACCTAATAACGGCTGCCACAAATCAACATTCGCTTCATATAACCTCAGTCATGCAGTTTGTTGCCATGACAGAAAAAAAAAAATTTGAAGTGTTCATCTAATGAAATCAGTAGATTTCTGGATATTTCCAGAAACTACGAAGGTTCGTAAGATACAAACAATATACAGTATTTTAAGAAAATGTGAAGAGTACAATTTTAAATATTTAATGAATGAACTAATTGAGGCTGATTTTGAGATTCTTTGCGAAGATAATTTGAAAATGAAAATAAAGAACTTGATGGATGCATATAAGAATGAAATTAATAAAGTGAAGAAATCTGTGAAAAGTGGAGCAGGAACCGACGAAGCTTGTTTGGTTTGAAAAAAAAAAAAAACCTGCCGCATGACCCGCAACAAGTCTACGGCATTGCGAGACGGGTAGTCGACTCGCTATTACAAGTAGCGGAGAGTGAAATCTTCTCGTGTGACCAGCTCAATTGCTGCGACGGGTACTCGCTGCTACAAGTAGCGGCGAGCGAAGTCGCGTCATGTGACTAATGCACTTAGAAGAACAAACTGTCAAAAATAATAAATGGAGACATTACGACACTTGTTTGACTGCCCAGACGGCCGTACAGTTGGTGGGAGAGAGCGAGAGATCGGGAAGTGCCACATCCGATGCAGCCAGTAACTGACCTGGTGGGTTTCCTGTTTTAAAAGTTTGCACTGTTTTTTTATCTGTTCCAGGCGTAACTCCTCCTGCTCCACCTGGTGGATATGGCTCTCGACAAGGGCAGGTAACTGGCATGCCTTCGCATTGTCAAGTTTTTCATTATCTACAAAAACAAACATTTTTAAACGATAGTAAACGTCAAAAAAATTTGTTTACACGACCAGGATTAGGGTTAGAGTTAAGGTTGGGGTTTAGGGTTAGGGTCGGTATTTGTTGTATTAAATATTTAAGAAAATATTTTCAAATTCCCAAAAGCTTTGAAAATTCCAAAAAGGTTTTCATAAACATTTGGAAAATTCCAAAAAGGTTTTCATAAACATTTGGAAAATTCCAAAAAGGTTTTCATAAACGTTTGGAAAATTCCAAAAAGGTTTCATAAACATTTGGAAAATTCCAAAAAGGTTTTCATAAACGTTTGGAAAATTCCAAAAAGGTTTCATAAACGTTTGGAAAATTCCAAAAAGGTTTCATAAACGTTTGGAAAATTCCAAAAAGGTTTTCATAAACATTTGGAAAATTCCAAAAAAGGTTTTCATAAACGTTTGGAAAATTCCAAAAAGGTTTTCATAAACATTTGGAAAATTCCAAAAAGGTTTTCATAAACATTTGGAAAATTCCAAAAAGGTTTTCATAAACATTTGGAAAATTCCAAAAAGGTTTCATAAATACTTGGAAATATATAAAACTGGCTGTGATGAAACACAGGTTTACATTGTGATGTTATAATAGACCCCCCCCCCTCCCCATGTTTAAATTATTTACATAATTCCCTTCCTCTCACCGTTCTGCCCTTTACATAATTCCCTTCCTCTCACCATAAAATATTCATGTACAGACGAAAAGTGTTCACGGTGACAAGCAAGACACCAACAACAGCATATAGTAGTAAATAAATGTATAAACGAATGAGAAAACATTGAAATTAGGGCTACGTATTGGAATATGACATCACATACAGGAAGTTGAGTGCCACGTAGCAGATAAGCTGATAAAATCTTTCTCTTTTTTCTAGGGACTACAAAAGAGAGCGGTCGTGTTTGGGGACGATTGCTCCCTTCGCATATAGGGATGGGTTGGATACGACCTGCAAGTTATTCTGTAGCCTCAAGGTATCCATGTATTTTTTTAACATTTTACAGGCTTCTCTCCCTTATTTGGGTCCCCTAAACCAGCATTTAGCCGAGAGGAAAAAAAGAAGGACGTAAAAACTTATCCGACTCACTTGTTTTCACACCGGGAATATAAAACTGAGAAATCGAAATGCATTTCTTTTTCATCTGATTTTCAACTTCGTTTCGAATGCGAGGAGGAAGCGATTCAAACTGAAACGTAAGAAAAATAAATAAAACAAAAATCAACGAAAATTTGGAATTCATTTTCCTACAAAAACGTTGAATAAGCAAACATGGTTACAATGTAGTTATTAAGGCATTCTTGCATAAGCAGTAACCGATCTGAGGGAGATAAAACTATTTTTCTTAGCCGCCGCTATTCCAAATTCGCTTATACTTTGGCAAGGGAGATAACTTTGTTTATCGCAGCATGAAAGAAAATAACTTTTCTTTTTATAACTCTATTTGTTAGCTTAGGTAGAACAGTTGAGATAGCAGGGTCAGTTGGCAGGAGAAGGCCAGGGAAAACATGGGAGGAAGTGATCAGGATGGATTTGAGAGAAAGAGAGATAGAGTTCTGCCTCGAGATAGGGTTAGTTTGGAAACCAATTTTCTAAAAGCCAGATAAATTCTCTCATAGGTATGTCAGGATATATCTAAAAACGAAATTGGAGGAGGGGGGGGCTACAGTTAGGGTCTTTTAAGCTGCACAGGTTAGAGGTTATGGGTTAGGTTTAAGGGTAAGGGTAAGGGGTTAGGGTAGGGTTAGGGTTATGGTTAGAGTTATGGTTAGAGTTAGGGTTAGGGTAAGGGTTAAGGTTTGGGTTGGGGGTACGGTAAGGGTTAGGGTAAGGGTTGGGGGTTAAGGTTAGGGTTTGGTTGGGGGTACGGTAAGGGTTAGGGTAAGGGTTGGGGTTGGGGGTTAAGGGTTAGGGTCTTTTAAGCTGCACAGGTTAGGTTTATGGTTAGGGGTTAGGGTTATGGGTTAAGTTTAAGGGTAAGGGGTTAGGGTAGGGTTAGGGTTAGGGTTAGAGTTAGGGTAAGGGTTAAGGTTTGGGTTGGGGGTATGGTAAGGGTTAGGGTAAGGGTTGAGGGTTAGGGGTTACGGTAAGGGTTGGGGTTGGGGGTTAGGGTTAGGGTCTTTTACGCTGCACAAGTTGTAGAGTGGAAGAAAAGACAAGGCAGAGTTGCATCGTATGGTCCTCATTTTCATTTGTAAATGGTCGAGTTTGTTCTGTAGCTCCATCGAGTCATGGAGGTTGGGGGTGGGGGGTGGGGGCTAAGGTGAACAGAGAAGTCTAGATTCCATTTGCTCTCTTACCTTGTGACGTCTTTGTAAATCTTCAGGCGTGAGTCCAAGCACGGACACGTCTGTCTCGGAACTTGGATACAGGAAAGGCAGAACTTCACCAATCATCAGACATTTATTGAATTCCTCATAAAACTGGAGAGAGAATTGGCATTAAAGAACAACGTGATTTAAACAAGAAACTACATCCGTCGAACACAAACTAACAGCGTTTAAAAGCAGGGGTTGACTCTAAACATGCATACATGATGCTTATATACATACATATATATATAATGATTATCTAAATTCCAATGACGAAAATTCAGTCTTTTCTGATAGCATTTATTTTTTGCAATCGCACAATGGTTTCACGTGTAATATGCTACAATTAAACACAATTACATGCTGCTCTTCAGACACCACAATGAAAGACACATACAAAGATAACAAATCGTGCATAAAATTCATGGAAAAGACAGACAGCAGACAACATTCACGCATGATCTCCCCCAGATGATGGAATTCCAATCAAGACGCCATCTTGAATCTAACGAACGGAGCCAGGTATTCTGATAGTTATGAGAAAGCCCTAACAAGAACAAAAAAATAATGAAAGTTAAACTAGTATGTGTCGAATTAAATTTTGAAATTGAAGTGAATGATTATTATAAGATCATTGCGTAAGATAAAATCTGAAAACACAGTTTATGGTAGTGAATTGAACGATTCATCTTATTTAAATAAGTTTTTTTTTTAACTCCGTTCTCACATCAGAAAATTTTTATGTATGCATGTTTACAAATATTTTTTAAAATTTATACTAACTAAATTTGTATAGCTCTCATCAGCGCAGGGAAGTAACAATCTCAGACGGTCATAGGGCGCAAACCCGGTTCACAGAGACACCTTGAATCTGTAAGCGTCCACCTAGAGATGGTCACGTGATAACGGAGAAATTAAGTGAAAGCGGCGAGTATAAATATCTCCCCTTTCAACACTTCTAAATTATGGATGAAAATTCCATCTGTCCCCAATAATACAGAAGCACCTGTTTTACTTATCTTTTTGTTGGGGATGGGGCATCTTACTGGATGCCAGACATTTACCTATTTCAGATACTCCAACCGAGAGATCTTTTTAGGATTCTAACCGCCCCTTTAAGCGCAATTGTTTGAATCTCTCTTGCACTTGGTTCACCAGGTATATTATTTTTCATTAACCAGGTAGCTCCTATGATTACTGGAATGATGGAGAACTTCCTAAGATTCCAAATTAAAGATGAAATTTCATCTGTCCCCTATAATACACAAGCCCCGAAAAACACACTAATTTTTTTTTTTTTTTAATCAATTTTGTATTCAAGAACCAAGATAGTCCCTAGGTTGGCAAAACGTGCCAAAGTTCCCCCCCCCCCTTCATTTATACAGGGTGGGCAAAAATAAGGGTCCTATTTTTAAAAATTCATAACTTTTTTATTTATTGATTTATTTATTTTTTTTTTTTTAGCATAAGTAAAGGACCCCTTCCGAAGCAAGCATGAGCCGTATTAGCCCTAAGGAACGTACCCTCATTTAGAAAACATTATTTTTGCTTAAAAAACTCAAAACAGTGTAAAAAACAATACTTTAGTTTTTGTAAGTTTTAAGTGTTTTTCGGCTAAAATTTGTTTTGTTTATTTCAAAAAATCTCGGAAGGGTCAGTCTACACACACATTAAGTTTGGTGAGTTTAACTTTTATTTTGTGGAAGTTATTCAAATTTAAAGATAGGACCCTTATTTTGGCCCACCCTGTACATACAATAAGTACATTTATATATTTATTTTTTATTTATTTATACATACAATATATTTATTTATATATATATGTATTTATTTATATATTCATATTCATTTATATATTCATCTATATATATAAATAAATAAATATGAATATATAAATAAATACATATATATATATAAATAAATAAATAAATATGTATTTATTTATATATTCATTTATATATATATATATGTATTTATTTATATATTCATTTATATATATATATGTATGTATTTATTTATATATTCATATTTATTTATACGTACAATAAAGAGCACTCCCCTTTTTTATTTTTTAAATGTCAATAAAAATTAAGTCTGAATTTGTCGGCTGATTTGTCTCGCATCTCCTACGTGTTTCTCTCTATCTGCTTCCCACTAACCCGACGGTTGGACCAGAAGTCGGTTTAACATGGGATTAAATTCAAGGGTTCTGAGGAAAAACTATGAGAAGGGTAGGAAAGTAACGACGAATGGACCCGACGGGTGATAAACTAATCTGGGGAGGAGGTAATGCCTAGAAAAATGGCCTCTTATGGCCAAACTAAACCATGTCTTATTCTGACAAAGAAGGGTTTGCGGAAGAACCACAGTAATCCCTAGGTTGGCAAAATGTGCCAGTTCCCCCCTCTACTTCTAGGTAGAAATGGTGCCGAGGAGACTGAACTTTGCACGTGTTGTTTCTATTTGACTTGCTGGGTCAAAAATTGAGTACTCAATAAATCTTGAAATGAAGAAAGAAAAAAAAAAAGCAAATACATTAACTCGCTGGTGCATTGCTGTAGGGTATCAGGCAAGTCTGGAGGTTTGTTTGTGTGTGTGTGTGATCAGGGGAGATAATTTGTTTTGTTTTATGACTTATTTCCCTTGACAAAATGAACCGTAGTTATTCTGGACCTGCTTTTAAAATGCAATCCCAGTCGAGAATTTAACGGGGTTGGGTTTGTCTTTAGGAACTTTTGATAACTTGATCGGGGGCTCATTATTCATGGAAAGATCTTTTTAATAAAAATTAATATTTGACCGATATTTAGAAGGAGCAACTTTTGGACAACCCCGCCCCTTAATATTTTTTTTGGAGTGAGGCCTGATTTGATATTAGAATGCTCATGGAACTCTATGGGGGGGGGGAACGAGTGGGGGAAGGGGAGAGGTCGAAGGAAGTAAATTAGTGACCGAAGTATAAAAAAAAAAAAAAAAAAAAACTTTCAAGAAATCAAGAGAAATAACTCTATAGTTTTTTTGTTACCCCCCCCCCCCCCTGTGAACCAAATAAAATAGAAAATTAACAGAAATTAAAAAAATAAAAAATAAAAATAAGGGGTCAGGGAAAGGCACAGAAGTACATAAGGGGGTTCTTATTCATTTCCAGACGACGCTGGGGTAACTCTGTTAGCTTTTGAATAACTCACCCGTTGGTCGGATTCGCATAACTCTTCATCGAGGGCTTTCATTTCAAACTCCGTCAGAACCTCACGAGATTCCGTTAGTAAAATTTGTTGTTGCATCCATTCGTGTTTTTCACGCCATAGAAATTCTTCAGCCTAGAAAAAGATTTTTTAAGTTTTGATGCTTATACAGATGAAGGCACACATGAAAAACGCAGTTTTAAATAAACACTTGTTTATACGTACGTAGCAGGCAAAAATAAATTTCCTAAAAAAAAAATTTTTTTTTTAAATTTGGGAAAATTATCGAGTAGATTTTTAATAATAGGTGAAAATTTCAAATTCATGTGAGTAGTATTTTTTTGTGTTCATTTATACATAAATAACACTAAACAATAAAACATTTTGAAAATTTTGCAAAATTCAGAAGGGGTGAGACGTAATGGGTGAACATTTCAGATTCATGCGAGTAGTATTTTTTTTGTGTTCATTTATACATAAATAACACTAAACAATCAAACATTTTGAAAATTTTGCAAAATTCAGAAGGGGTGGGACGTAATGGGTGAACATTTCAGATTCATGCAAGTAGTATTTTTTTGTGTTCATTTATACATAAATAACACTAAACAATCAAACATTTTGAAAATTTTGCAAAATTCAGAAGGGGTGGGACGTAATGGGTGAAAATTTCAGATTCATGCAAGTAGTATTTTTTTGTGTTCATTTATACATAAATAACACTAAACAATCAAACATTTTGAAAATTTTGCAAAATTCAGAAGGGGTGAGACGTAATGGGTGAACATTTCAGATTCATGCGAGTAGTATTTTTTTTGTGTTCATTTATACATAAATAACACTAAACAATCAAACATTTTGAAAATTTTGCAAAATTCAGAAGGGGTGGGACGTAATGGGTGAACATTTCAGATTCATGCAAGTAGTATTTTTTTGTGTTCATTTATACATAAATAACACTAAACAATCAAACATTTTGAAAATTTTGCAAAATTCAGAAGGGGTGGGACGTAATGGGTGAAAATTTCAGATTCATGCAAGTAGTATTTTTTTGTGTTCATTTATACATAAATAACACTAAACAATCAAACATTTTGAAAATTTTGCAAAATTCAGAAGGGGTGAGACGTAATGGGTGAAAATTTCAGATTCATGCGAGTAGTATTTTTTTGTGTTCATTTATACATAAATAACACTAAACAATCAAACATTTTGAAAATTTTGCAAAATTCAGAAGGGGTGGGACGTAATGGGTGAAAATTTCAGATTCATGCGAGTTGTAAGTTTTTGTGTTCATTTATACATAAATAACACTAAACAATCAAACATTTTGAAAATTTTGCAAAATTCAGAAGGGGTGGGACGTAATGGGTGAAAATTTCAGATTCATGCGAGTTGTAAGTTTTTGTGTTCATTTATACATAAATAACACTAAACAATCAAACATTTTGAAAATTTTGCAAAATTCAGAAGGGGTGGGACGTAATTGGTGAAAATTTCAGATTCATGCAAGTAGTATTTTTTTGTGTTCATTTATACATAAATAACACTAAACAATCAAACATTTTGAAAATTTTGCAAAATTCAGAAGGGGTGGGACGTAATGGGTGAAAATTTCAGATTCATGCGAGTAGTATTTTTTTGTGTTCATTTATACATAAATAACACTAAACAATCAAACATTTTGAAAATTTTGCAAAATTCAGAAGGGGTGGGACGTAATGGGTGAAAATTTCAGATTCATGCGAGTTGTAAGTTTTTGTGTTCATTTATACATAAATAACACTAAACAATCAAACATTTTGAAAATTTTGCAAAATTCAGAAGGGGTGGGACGTAATTGGTGAAAATTTCAGATTCATGCAAGTAGTATTTTTTTGTGTTCATTTATACATAAATAACACTAAACAATCAAACATTTTGAAAATTTTGCAAAATTCAGAAGGGGTGGGACGTAATGGGTGAAAATTTCAGATTCATGCGAGTAGTATTTTTTTGTGTTCATTTATACATAAATAACACTAAACAATCAAACATTTTGAAAATTTTGCAAAATTCAGAAGGGGTGGGACGTAATGGGTGAAAATTTCAGATTCATGCGAGTTGTAAGTTTTTGTGTTCATTTATACATAAATAACACTAAACAATCAAACATTTTGAAAATTTTGCAAAATTCAGAAGGGGTGGGACGTAATTGGTGAAAATTTCAGATTCATGCAAGTAGTATTTTTTTGTGTTCATTTATACATAAATAACACTAAACAATCAAACATTTTGAAAATTTTGCAAAATTCAGAAGGGGTGGGACGTAATGGGTGAAAATTTCAGATTCATGCGAGTAGTATTTTTTTGTGTTCATTTATACATAAATAACACTAAACAATCAAACATTTTGAAAATTTTGCAAAATTCAGAAGGGGTGGGACGTAATGGGTGAAAATTTCAGATTCATGCGAGTTGTAAGTTTTTGTGTTCATTTATACATAAATAACACTAAACAATCAAACATTTTGAAAATTTTGCAAAATTCAGAAGGGGTGGGACGTAATTGGTGAAAATTTCAGATTCATGCAAGTAGTATTTTTTTGTGTTCATTTATACATAAATAACACTAAACAATCAAACATTTTGAAAATTTTGCAAAATTCAGAAGGGGTGGGACGTAATGGGTGAAAATTTCAGATTCATGCGAGTAGTATTTTTTTGTGTTCATTTATACATAAATAACACTAAACAATCAAACATTTTGAAAATTTTGCAAAATTCAGAAGGGGTGGGACGTAATGGGTGAAAATTTCAGATTCATGCGAGTTGTAAGTTTTTGTGTTCATTTATACATAAATAACACTAAACAATCAAACATTTTGAAAATTTTGCAAAATTCAGAAGGGGTGGGACGTAATTGGTGAAAATTTCAGATTCATGCAAGTAGTATTTTTTTGTGTTCATTTATACATAAATAACACTAAACAATCAAACATTTTGAAAATTTTGCAAAATTCAGAAGGTGCAGGCCAAAAATAGCCGTTAGGGCTCCATGGGACTCAAAATCCATCATTTTTCGGTGAAAAAGTGGTTTCATGCGACATTGCAGGTCCTAAAACATCCTCAAAAGCTATGAATGGATATAGATGGTTAAATCTAATATAGTACTTTAATTTAGGACCATTTTCAGGCTGTGAAAGGGTTTTCATGAATGTAAAATAGCCAAAAACTAGTGGCCTGCACCTTCTGAATTTTGCAAAATTTTCAAAATGTTTGATTGTTTAGTGTTATTTATGTATAAATGAACACAAAAAAATACTACTCGCATGAATCTGAAATTTTCACCCATTACGTCCCACCCCTTTCTGCATTTTGCAAAATTTTCAAAATGTTTGATTGTTTAGTGTTATTTATGTATAAATGAACACAAAAAAATACTACTCGCATGAATCTGAAATTTTCACCCATCACGTCCCACCCCTTTCTGCATTTTGAAAAATTTTTTTAATGTTTGATTGTTTAGTGTTATTTATGTATAAATGAACACAAAAAAATACTACTCGCATGAATCTGAAATTTTCACCCATTACGTCCCACCCCTTCTGAATTTTGCAAAATTTTCAAAATGTTTGATTGTTTAGTATTATTTATGTATAAATGAACACAAAAAAATACTACTCGCATGAATCTGAAATTTTCACCCATTACGTCCCACCCCTTCTGAATTTTGCAAAATTTTCAAAATGTTTGATTGTTTAATGTTATTTATGTATAAATGAACACAAAAAAATACTACTCGCATGAATCTGAAATTTTCACCCATTACGTCCCACCCCTTCTGAATTTTGCAAAATTTTCAAAATGTTTGATTGTTTAGTGTTATTTATGTATAAATGAACACAAAAAAATACTACTCGCATGAATCTGAAATGTTCACCCATTACGTCCCACCCCTTCTGAATTTTGCAAAATTTTCAAAATGTTTGATTGTTTAGTGTTATTTATGTATAAATGAACACAAAAAAATACTACTCGCATGAATCTAAAATTTTCACCCATTACGTCCCACCCCTTCCGAATTTTGCAAAATTTTCAAAATGTTTGATTTTTTAGTGTTATTTATGTATAAATGAACACAAAAAAATACTACTCGCATGAATCTGAAATGTTCACCCATTACGTCCCACCCCTTCTGAATTTTGCAAAATTTTCAAAATGTTTGATTGTTTAGTGTTATTTATGTATAAATGAACACAAAAAAATACTACTCGCATGAATCTAAAATTTTCACCCATTACGTCCCACCCCTTCTGAATTTTGCAAAATTTTCAAAATGTTTGATTGTTTAGTGTTATTTATGTATAAATGAACACAAAAAAATACTACTCGCATGAATCTGAAATTTTCACCCATTACGTCCCACCCCTTCTGAATTTTACAAAATTTTCAAAATGTTTGATTGTTTAGTGTTATTTATGTATAAATGAACACAAAAAAATACTACTCGCATGAATCTGAAATTTTCACCCATTACGTCCCACCCCTTCTGAATTTTGCAAAATTTTCAAAATGTTTGATTGTTTAGTGTTATTTATGTATAAATGAACACAAAAAAATACTACTCGCATGAATCTGAAATTTTCACCCATTACGTCCCACCCCTTCTGAATTTTACAAAATTTTCAAAATGTTTGATTGTTTAGTGTTATTTATGTATAAATGAACACAAAAAAATACTACTCGCATGAATCTGAAATTTTCACCCATTACGTCCCACCCCTTCTGAATTTTGCAAAATTTTCAAAATGTTTGATTGTTTAGTGTTATTTATGTATAAATGAACACAAAAAAATACTACTCGCATGAATCTGAAATTTTCACCCATTACGTCCCACCCCTTCTGAATTTTGCAAAATTTTCAAAATGTTTGATTGTTTAGTGTTATTTATGTATAAATGAACACAAAAAAATACTACTCGCATGAATCTGAAATTTTCACCCATTACGTCCCACCCTTATTAATAAACGTAAAATTCAATTTTATCGGATTTTTCTCAATTCATGGGCCCTAGCGTAGCGCAGCGCAGGTGATTTTGAAGAGAAAGTAACAAGGGAAGATAAATCTGTCTGTCATTTCGACATAAAGCACAGCTTCTCCGAAGATGGATGTGAACGACTTCGAACATGGAATAATTTTTTTTTTTTAACGTATTTATTTTATGTTCGGTTTATTTCAATAAATCAAAGTGTAGTATCTGTTCCGATGGATGCTGCACCCCATGGACTGGTATTGTCTTGGCCTTCGAGTCTTGATTTACGCCGGTCAATGGGTCTGTCCTGTGCAGTTCTGGGAGGTCCACTTTCCCAGGCTTTGCCTCACCTCTTTGGGGAGGAGTAAGTTTATTGCTTACTGTCCGAGGCGCCTCTACCGGGGAATGCCGACGGAGCTGCCCAGGCAATTTTTAAACCCCACTTTCCCGACCCGACCTTGGGTCACATCTTACTTGTGGGAGTAAGATAGTAAGATAAAAACTGGCCTTGTGCCTAACTCCTGGAGAGGAGTAAATCAATACTCTTATAGATGACGCACCATGTTTCCGTGACTTTGCGTCGTCAACGTTCGGACAGGTTTCGGAAGCGCCCGAGAGTTGACAAAACTATTAAACAATCAGGCTACAGCAAGCAGCCGATAACTTTTGGAAGAAATTAATCGCGTTCAATAACAAAACATGAATTTCTAGCATCGCTGTCAGCTCGTTGAATCTCCCGAAGGACTAATTGAGTTCTGCCAGCAACAAGCAGTACACAAGAAAACTTTTGGACCAGCTGCAACCCTAACCCTAACCCTAACCCAGAAACTGTCATAAAAGGGAGAAGAAAAAAAACATAGAAAAAAAATTGGAAAAAAATAAACCATTTGCTTTAAAACAGTTTGTTCGTCAATAAAAAAAAAAAAAATTACTTAGAAACAGTTTTAGAATCTGGTATATTCGGATTACTGTTCTCATCTTGGGTGTTTTTATCACAACGTTTCGGCCGATGTAACCTCCGACCTTCTTCAGGTGAACCTTGTCGAACTCGGGAATCTGGACAGAATTTCGAACGGAACCCTTTATTAAATCCACAGGGGTAGCATGCTCTCGTTCCATCTGCCATTACTGGGAAGAAGTCTGCAAGGACCCGTGGCGCAATGGATAAAGTAAAATTCAGTTCTAAGTGACAATCATCTGAAGGTTGAAGGTTCAATCCTCAGTGCGGGTGATACGAAGAATTGCGAATTACTGAAGACTTCTTCCCAGTCATGGCAGATGGAACAAGAGCATGCTACCCCCGTGGATTTAATAAAGAGTTTCGAAACGTGTTTCTGGCTCACAGCCGTCATCAGCATGGCTAACTTACACAGAGATCGAACCTTCGATATTGATGTCTATGGTTTTTACCATCGGACCAAGACGCTCTGTCTAGAAATATATATATTAACGAAAAATGCGTCCTATAAAGTTAAGGGCGACTAATAATGCAATTTTCTGCATCTTAATCACTTAGGAAAGTGAGACAATCGAAATAATAGTAAGCAAAATAACAACGAACGCTGCAATCACCAATAAAAATAATTACATAAAAATACATTAAATATTTAGGTGATAAAAATCGTACATATTTCTAGAAAAAACGCTGGACTATAGACATCAATATCGAAGGTTCGATCTCTGTCCAAGTTAGCCATGCTAATGATGGCTATGAGCCAGAAACAAGTGTCCATGGATTACTTTTATGTACGTATAAAATAAATAAATATATATATATATATATATTAGAGTTGGGCGGTTTTGAAATTTTGGTTTCGGTATCGGTTTCGTTTTTTTTCCCTTAAAACCTCGGTTTACGGTTCGGTTTTTCGTTTTTTTGAAAAAAATTTTTTTACTATGGAAGCTATTCATTCTCTTGTGTGATGATTAGTTATTATTCAACGTTTAATTGAATTATGCCACTGTTTCGATAATTTTGTGACTGAATCATTCTCCATGATATGAATCATATAAGTTTTAAGGTGTTGACTGTTGTAATCAAAGTTCTGATACCTTTTTAACAGTTAACTCGTTAAAACAGTGACCAAAGATTCATGAAAGATTTCTGAAGAATAAAACTGAGTTTGAATATACATTCTATCTAATTCTTTAACCCATCAGAAGCTAAAATATAACTCAGAAATGCAAGAAATTAAAAAACGAAAATTTATTTAAACAAACAAAATAATTTTACAAATAAAATTAAGCAAAAATGATGATGAAAATGAAATATTGTCAAAATTATTTGACAGATAAAAATTTTAATTTTTTAATAGGTGAAAATGTTTGCAAGACGTGTCTTGTCGCGTAAAATAAACACACCATATACTTCTCGAATTGCCGGTGTTGACTGTTGGGATGTCTGTCATTTTGTGTGCTCGAAGTTCTGTCAACTGGTGCGTGTTGGGGTTAATATTTGTTTTTAAGACAGGGTAATAAAACTTTATAGACATGCGTAAAAGACTAGTAGTACACCCGAAAACCGCGCCAAGGGAAAAGGAAGGATGGTTAAAAAAAAGTAGAGATTATTAATTCACCTAAAGTCATTTTTTAAGCTTTAAGGTAATTTTAGTCATAGAATTCATGACTTGGATTAAAGTTTAATAATTAAACTTTCGAATAAATTGTCAACTCTAAATAAATACCATATTAACAATTTAGTAAAATATAAATCGTTGCATAGTCTACTTTTTGAATAACCCATTTTTGGGAGAGAAAACGGTATAGTTGAGAGATAGTTCTCTAGAAATTACAATTTATGTATGAAGTGGCTTTTCAAAAGTAAACAATGAAATGCCTAATGTTTAAAATAATTTTAAAAATCAGAATAAAGTGACACTAGCATTGGCAACTACTTTTTTTCTTTTTAAATGTTTATACTTACTCACTACTTTTCGTTTATTTACTTTTACAAGTATTTTTTAAAATTTCATTTTAATAACTTATTTTTTTAGATAACTCTGAAACAAACAAATAATTATTTTACAATTTTGAGTTGAATCAAATAGATTTTCGACATCATACAGAACGCGTTTGATTTTTTCTTTTTCATTTGAAAATAGTTTATGCTAAAAATACGATGTCATGTTGTCTGTCGTATTTCTCTTTTTTTCATTTGAAAATTCAAAATGTTAATGATAAACAAACTGTAAACAAAGATTTCTTCCTACAAGTAGCAATACACATGAAAAAATTTAAATTGCTTAAAATATCTCAATAATGGCATCTTTTTAAATTTTTAAAATCTGACTAAAAATAAGGAAGTTATGACTATTTTTGTGCCTCGCACAATTGGATATTTTCCCCTCTTTAATACCATATGCGTTTCGTCACATTTTTTACACTAATTTTTCAGTAAAAATGTTATATCTTTGTTAAAACACAAGATTAAGCAATGAAATTTACCATATAAGTGTATTTTCGTACAAGGAATCAGAATATGCCACTGAAAATCTCCAGAAATTAATGGTTTCCAAGTAATCTGCACTAAGTGCACATAAATATGCTGCAATACCTTAAAAATACCATGAATCCATTAAAAGAAAGAAGTTAGAAAACTCAAAGTTGAATTGTAATACATTTTATGTACAAGAAACTAAAATCTAATACTAGGACTGTTTAAAAATGAATATATTGCAAGATTTCTTTAGCATTATTGTAGATTTACACCTTCTGCTAACTCACCCCCTTACCTCCCCAAAATATGAGATTCTACTTTTTTTATTTAGGCAATTACATGTTAACACCCTGAAAAACTTGGCAGAAAGAAAGAAACAAAAACAATTATTTTAGAATTTAAAGTGGGGATCAGTTTCACATAAAATAATCCCCCATTTCAAGGCCATTCTAGCCTTTTAGGCCAGTTAATTATTTTTTCTATGGTATATAAATCCTGTGCGTTTTTTTTGTTTTTTTTTCTTCTTTTTTTTTTAGACGATTATAAGGGGTTTTGTGGGAGGAGGGGGCTTACCACTTGAACTTCAGGTTAGTGGTAGGGCTAGGGGCAATTAAGTGTGAACACCCTGAAAACTTAGCAGAAAGAAAAAAAAACAATTTATTTAGAATTTCGAGTGGGGGATTAGTTTCACATATATTTAATGCAGAATAATTCACCATTTCCGGGCCATTCTAGCGTTTTAGGGCATTAATCAATTTTTTTCTATGGCAAATAAATCCTGTGCGTTTTTTTTATGGGCGTCTGCTTTTTTTTTTTTTAGACGATTATGTGTGGTTTTAATGGGCTTTTTTGTAGGATTAGGGCTTCCTACTCGGACTTAGGGTTAGTGATAAGGTTAAGGAAGGGGTTTTGTTTTGGATGGAGGTTGCCATTCGGACTTAGTGTTAGGGTTAAGAGAGTTTTTTAGGAGTGGCTTGCCACTCATATTTAAGGTTAATGGTACGATACGTTCAAGATGGCATTTTTAGGAGGTGGGCTTGTTAGTCGTACCTAGAGTTAATGGTAGAGTAATTATTTATTTTATAAATTTCACTAAAAGGCAAGAATGGCCAGGAAATCGGAGATCATTTTACATTAAATTTATATGCGAAACTGATCCCCCACTCTAAATTCTAAACTATTTTTTGTTGTTTTGTTTTTTCTTTTTTTCGCCAAGACTTTAAGACGTAATCGCCTAAAAAAAGTAGAATCTTAATTTATTTTTAAATTGGCGACTAGAAATTCATTACTACTAGAAGTTCGAAAGTTGAGTGAAAACCAGTATTTTTTTAAGTATTTTTTATAAAAGAACCAAATAGGATTAACTTTTTTAAGCACAAAAAGTATTTTTATCTTACTTTTAAAGAAGTTTATAAACGAATTTTACAAGACGCTGCTGCTGATTGATTGTTATATCAGCAATACTAGTAGCCATTGTTGACTTTCGCTCAAAAAAAGGACAATATTTTTTAGGATAAGATAATTTAAAATTACTATTACCGAAAGACAAAACAACGTACAATTATAATTTTAATGCATAAAAAAAGATGAAAGATTAATTTATTTACTAGTTGGGTACGAAAAATGTAACAACATTTTCTATATTCATATTTTAAAATGTTTAAAATTCGTTCTAGAATGAAAATAAACAAAAATCGTATCGTGTTTATAGCAGTATTGTAGTAATATATTTGTTCAATCTGTCCTCTTACTAATATAACATTTTTTGGTAATATTCAATTTTATTCAAATCGGAAAATCTTTTCAACCGTGTTTCCTTGTATATGGTGGCTTACTGTAGTAAAAACACAATACCAAACGGTTACGGTTTTTAAAAAAAAAAACGATTCGGTATTCGGTATGGAGACGAAACCGAAAAACCGCGGTTTTTCGGTAAAACCGCCCATCTCTAATATATATATATATATATATATATATATATAGTAAATTAATAAATGTATAATCGAAATAATAAAACTATAAAAAAATGGCTCTTAGTCACGATAGGACACAACCTCCTGAAGATGGTCGAGAAACCAAAAGCCCACGATACACAACGCTTGGTGCCATATTCCACAGCTGAGAACCGCAGAATTGGGACAACAAAGTGTTTACGTAATTTTGGGACAAACCAAGTGTTTACGTAATTTTGGGACAAACCAAGTGTTTACGTAATTTTGGGACAAACCAAGTGTTTACGTAATTTTGGGACAAACCAAGTGTTTACGTAATTTTGGGACAAACCAAGTGTTTACGTAATTTTGGGACAAACCAAGTGTTTACGTAATTTTGGGACAAACCAAGTGTTTACGTAATTTTGGGACAAACCAAGTGTTTACGTAATTTTGGGACAAACCAAGTGTTTACGTAATTTTGGGACAAACCAAGTGTTTACGTAATTTTGGGACAAACCAAGTGTTTACGTAATTTTGGGACAAACCAAGTGTTTACTTAATTTTGGGACAAACCAAGTGTTTACGTAATTTTGAGACAAACCAAGTGTTTACGTAATTTTGGGACAAACCAAGTGTTTACGTAATTTTGGGACAAACCAAGTGTTTACAGACTTTTGGGACAACCAAGTAGCTTAAATAAAAACCCTAAAAGATTTCTAAATAACGGAATACAAAATTTTCATTTGCCTTACCGCATCAACTTCCTTCTGCACTTTCACGCTCGTACCATTGGGATGGATCCGTTTGGATAGGGAAAGCAACAGGCTGGCAAATCCGGGCATGTTTTTAACGTCGTCTTCGGTGACGCACACAGGCAAAGTTTCATTAACTGGAAGGGAGTTTTAAAAGACCGTGAAAATACAGCTGATATAACTTAAGTTATGGGCTGAGAATAGAAAAGCGTTGTATAATGGTTTTCTTTTTTTTCTTCTTGCTAACATAAAACAAAGAAAAATGGGTTAGATTTAGGGTTAGGGGTATAGATCCGCCACACCCCGCCGCCAGGCATTTGGTACACGTGACTCAATCTCTATTTTTAAATGATTGCGATTGAGTCACGTGAGCCAAATGCCCGGCGGCGGGGTGTGGCGGATCTATTTCGAAAAGTAACAAAATAGGGTATCTTTTACAATAATCCGCAGAGTCTCGAACGGGGTCCAAAAAACGAACGAGAACGGGGCAAAAAAATAAATATGCAAGAAGTGAAGGTGACCTACGTCGAGAATAGATATTTTCCTACTTACCTATGAAATTTGTTTGTATTTTTACGTAGTATAAATGGGTTTTTATTAGATGTAAAAAAAAAAAATGTTTTTTTAGCACGTATTTTTACTAAAAAAAAATGGCGTGTCGTTACAATACCCCCCCCCCCCAATCGCTTCTCCAATGTTCGTGTGACAAAAATATTGATTTCTAATAAATAGCGGTCGGAACGGCTTAAAAATACAAACAAATGTCACAGATAAGTTGGAAAATAACTTTTATCGGCTACAGTTACTTTTATTTGTTGTATATTTGTTTTTTTTTAGCGTTTTCACTCTGCGGATTATTGTAAAAGATACCCACAAAATAAAAATAAACCGGAAAAAATGTATTCGGGGAGGGGGGGGATAAAATGACAATTATATGCTTATTTTTAATAATGAAGACGATTCTCTTAAGGTGCTTGTTCAGAGAAGCGTACATATGAAAAATTCTGAAAATCGCAGTTCCAATTAAATTAACCGGAAAACTTTGAAATATTTATGTATCAAACAAAAATATGTTTGTACACCAAAAATTAGCAAAAACTATCGAGTAGAATTGTAATAAAAAAATAAAAATCCGTTTAATCGGGTTCGGCCATTGATTCGAGCGAAAAACACGAAATTCAGAGGGAGATAACTCAGTCTGTCATATTAACAAGCAATAAATCAATGGCAGTCATCAAAATACGATGAAACTGATTTTTATTTTTAATTAAAATTCTACTCGATCATTTTTCCTACTTTTTGGTGAGGATACTTATTTAAATCTGCTGCGTAAGTATATAAAACTGTTTTTTTTTTGGGGGGGGGGGGGTATTGATAATTTAATACGGACGCTTCTCTGTACAAGCACCCCAATTTTAATATTTGCAAAATAAAAATTAAAATTAATCCGATAAAAATTACACAACAATTTAATACGATTAATTAATTTTCCCTGTTACTGTTTAGAAAAAAAAACAAAAAAAAAACAGTTAATAAAATTTGGCCGTCATTTTGGGAGCTAACCGCTTCAATATAACAGTTGTGTTTTTATATTTTTTCGTTAAATGAAATCTAATTGAATCATTCAAAATATTTTCTTTTTTTTCGTAATGACGGCGATTATGGGTAACTTAAACGAAATTCTTGATAATTGAATTGATATGAAATTTAATTTCTAGGTTTAAAAATGTCCAAATAATTTGACTTTAAAATATAAAACAAAAGTAAACTTACTCTTATTGACAAGCGACATTTTGTTTTGCGTTGACGGATTTGATTTTCGCGCCGGAAGTATTCAAAAGTTGAAAACGAGGCTGAAGCATTTTTACACAACATTTCTAAATATCTTTTAAAATTCAGATATTTTGTGTTTTTTTAATTTGTTCATCTTTTTAAAGTTAATTATGAGAATATAAATAATAACTTCATTCATAATTTAAAAAATACCTAGTTTAAAAATTTTTTTTTTTTAAATTATCGTGAAAATATCGGTTTTCGCCGGGGAAGAAGAGGGGGGGGGGGAGAAGCCTTATAATCTCAAACCCAGTCAAAATGTGAAAATATCTCCCCTATTTTTAAAGTTTTTTTTTTTTCAAAATTAGTTTAAAAATTGATTTTAAAAATGTAATTCAAAAAAATAAATCTCTCATAAATAATTTCATTATTTACGTAACTACGGACGGATACTATGTGAAAATGTGATTATGACTTTTAGTATTTTTTAAGTTTTTAACTAAAAGCCACATAAACCTATTTCGCATTTAGGGTGCATGATTCAATTAGCCGGCTGAAATCGGAATAGAGGCCGCATCGAAATTTTTTTAAAAATAGATTCTACTTTTTTAAAGCGATTACGTATGAACATTCTAAACAACTTTTTATTTATTTTTTTAACATAGTTCACCCCAAACAAGGCAGGCCGCCACTGTAGACGTGAGAAAAAAAGAAAAGGGGAGAAGGTTTGGGAGTTAGCCTAAATTGGGATCTGAGCAGCGAGATGTCTGTTTACATTAGTTTTAAATTTGTGCATGTCAGTACTGTCGGGGAAACAGGGGGCAGGGAGGAAGTTCCAGAGGCCAGCAGCACGAGGAAAGACGGTATTTGAGTAGAATGCTCTCCGGCATCTGGGGACCTCCACAGTGAATGAATGAGATTTAGTAGATTGTCGAGTTAGTCTAGTGATTTTACGTCGAGGGGGCACCAGAGTAGCCAACTCATCGGAGTGAACTTCGGAATAGAGGCCGCATCGAAAATTAAAAAAAAACTAGATTCTACTTTTTTAAAGCGATTACGTATGAACATTCTAAACAATTTGGCGGAAAGAAGAAACACACTTATTTAGAATTTAGAGTGGGCGATCAGTTTCGTATATAAATTTAGGGTAAATTTTTACGATCACACCCAAAAGTAAAAAAGAGAATCTGGGTATTTTTAACGACAGCTAACAGAACGAAAAAAGGGGGTGGGTCAATAATAAATAGGCAACAAATAAATGTTACCAAAGGCAAGATAAGTTACTCTTCTACTAACCTGGATAAGTTTATTTATGTTTCAACTTATTTTAAAGCGTTTTTTTTTGTTCAAAACAAACCTGGTGTCCACCTGTTCAGTTAGAATGGAAAAAAAAAATTGCTGAAGTTATAGTTTCGATAATCGTCCAAAAAGCGAAAATTAAACAAAATACTGGTAGAACATTACATTTCCCCACGATTGGTGACATTTATTGGATGTGTTTCTAACACTATTTTGTTAATATTTCGATTTTTCGCCAATTATAAAGGATCCCCGTGCTGGGCTCATGAACAGCCAAAAATATTTTAGCCAGGTTAGTAGAAGAGCATGTTATCTTGCCTTTGGTAACATTTATTTCTTGACTATTTGTTTTTTGGTGGTAGGACAAAAGCCCACCAGATAAAAGCCCACCGGACAAAAGCCCACCAAAATAATTCAACAAAAACCCTATCAACGTAAAAATAATTTTTTTTTTTTTTTTAAATTAAAAAAAAAATTAAATTAAAAAAAAAATCTTTTTATATTTATAATTATGTGTTAATTTAGTTGACAATATTTCTTTACCAGGATTTGGGCGAGAGGCGAGATAAAAGCCCGTTTGAGATGTTAATGCGACAACACGTTATCTTTCTCTTCTCGTCTCTTGTCGTAGATTTGCTAGACAAGATGAAAACCACAAACTCAATTCCATTTCTATAGTACATGTACGTCGGCAGACGCAACCGGTTTTGTATTCCTGTTTTTATAACTCTTTCCGGACTGAACCACGTGTTGCGTTGATGAAACTGTTTGAATAAAGTTGATACCCTTCGTTCTTAATCTCTAACCACCGCGCCAAATGAAGAGACTATGAAATCTGACGAAAAATAGTTCACTTGAATGTTTTTGGAATTCAGGGTTTGTTTTGCGCAAGCGCAAAGTTTACATGTTACGAAAAAATGAACAAATTCGAGCACCCCAACACGTTCTACATGAAGAGATCGATGTTTTTTTTTCCAATTTTTCGATATTATGCGACGGAAAGCTGGCCGATTCAGAAAATGTCAACTTAACGGACCACTGTCGAGTATCTCGGGAACCTTTTGCAGACATACAAACATACACACACACAGACAACTCTCCTTTATATAATAAGAATTCATTGTTATCGTATGGCTTAGTATGCCCAAAGATGTCCGCATCATATATTTCTCATCCAGGATCCAGTTAAACAAGTGTTACATGATGAAGGCTGTGGTTTGAATGGAAAGTTTGAGTGACATCTAAGGGTCAAAGGTGACCCCAGAACGGAAGCTGACGAAACCACGTGATTTTGGGTAGAGATTTTCTATCTCTTGGCTGCCGTCCCCAAGCTAATATGCAAGATTCTTCCTCGAAAAAAATTGGATCCTCTACAGAAACCAATTATCATAAATAAATGCGGACTATTTCTCCTACTTATATTATTATTTCTAATAACAGTTAGCAAGTTGGCCGAGATGGCCAGGACTTTGGACTTTCGCAGTCAATGGTGACTGAAGGTCCAGTATTGTATAACGAGGGCGGTTGTTGAAATGGAAAAGTTCAAGTGACACCTATGTGTCAGAGGTTACCCCAGAACGGAAGTCGACGAAACCACGTGACTTTGGGCGGAGATTTTCTGTCTCTTGGCTGGCGAGGCTTCAAGCAGAGATGATGTGTTCAAGAAGCCGTCCCCAATTATTGGTGCCGTGAGACAAGCTATCGGTCTACCTATTGAACCAGATGATTATGAGTAACATTTTGGCCAAAACATTGTAATAAAATAAAGTTCGGCACTTGTGTAGTTTAGTAAACAGCGGCAGATAATCCAGAGGAAGTAGCGACCAATAGATCAAAACATTTTAATAAATTTATTTATTTAATGAAATATAGTTTCTGAAAGAAAAACATTGTAATAAAATAAAGTTTGGCACTTGTGCAGTTTAGTAAACAGCGGCCGATAATCCAGAGGAAGTAACGACCAATAGATTAAAATATTTTAATAAATTTTTTATTTAATAAAATATAGTTTCTGAAAGAAAAACATTGTAATAAAATAAAGTTCGGCACTTGTGCAGTTTAGTAAACAGCGGCAGATAATCCAGAGGAAGTAACGACCAATAGATTAAAATATTTTAATAAATTTTTTATTTAATAAAATATAGTTTCTGAAAGAAAAACATTGTTATAAAATAAAGTTCGGCACTTGTGCAGTTTAGTAAACAGCGGCAGATAATTCACAGGAAGTAACGACCAATAGATTAAAACATTTTAATAAATTTATTTAATAAAATATAGTTTCTGAAAGTAAAACATTGTAATAAAATAAAGTTTGGCACTTGTGCAGTTTAGTAAACAGGGGCAGATAAGCAACGACCAATAGATCAAAACATTTTAATAAATTTGTTTATTTAATAAAATATAGTTTCTAAAAAAAAACATTGTAATAAAATAAAGTTTATTTTCAATAAAGTAACATTTTGGCCGAAACATTGTAATAAAATAAAGTCTCTGAAATTGACAGTGATTTTTTGTTGTATAATTTAAAATGTTATAAAACGAACGCAATAATAACAAAACTATATTTTATTACAATGTTTTTGGCCAAAATGTTACTTTATTGAAAATAAACTTTATTTTATGACAATGTTACTTTCTGTGAATTACCTGCCGCTGTTTACTAAACTGCACAAGTGCCAAACTTTATTACAATGTTTTTTTTTATCAGAAACTATATTTAATTAAATAAATAAATTTATTAAAATGTTTTAATCTATTGGTCGTTACTTTCTGTGAATTATCTGCCGCTGTTTACTAAACTGCATAAGTGCCAAACTTTATTTTATTACAATGATTTTTCTATCAGAAACTATATTTCATTAAATAAATAAATTTATTAAAATGTTTTAATCTATTGGTCGTTACTTCCTGTGAATTATCTGCCGCTGTTTACTAAACTGCACAAGTGCCAAACTTTATTTTATTACAATGATTTTTCTATCAGAAACTATATTTCATTAAATAAATAAATTTATTAAAATGTTTTAATCTATTGGTCGTTACTTCCTGTGAATTATCTGCCGCTGTTTACTAAACTGCACAAGTGCCGAACTTTATTTTATTACAATATTTTTCTTTCAGAAACTATATATTTTTTAAATAAATAAATTTATTAAAATGTTTTCATTTATTGGTCGTTACTTCCTCTGGATTATCTGCCCCTGTTTACTAAACTGCACAAGTGCCAAAAAATCAATAACGACCAATAGATTAAAACAATGTTTTTATTTCAGAAACTATATTTTATTAAATAAATAAATTTATTAAAATGCTTTAATCTATTGGTCGTTACTCCCTCCGGATTATCTGCCGCTGTTTACTAAACTGCACAAGTGTCAAACAAAGTACATCGAAAATAGTGGCCGCCAGCGATTACATAAAAAAAGTTAAAGTTACATTGAGACAATAAAAAGGTAAATTTATGATAATTTTCTCAATTTTGGGACTAAAAATACTATTTTAAGACTAACAATTAGTTTTATCTAAAATTTTGGCGAAAATAACAATTGAGTCAATAATAATATACGTAATGTGTGTGTATTAAGTTATTTCTTAGAGTGTGTGTTAGATCTTATTAAAACTGATACTATGTTTATGTATGAGTTAATATGTGTATGTCCGTGTTAGTATACGTGTTTCTATGTGTGTGTATGATTCTTTATTGTTATGTGTGTGCGTCTATCGTGCATTCTCTATGCGTACGTCTTAAGTGACAAGTGTCCGCAAAAAA
Source organism: Sepiola atlantica (assembly GCA_963556195.1). Taxonomy (NCBI): domain Eukaryota; kingdom Metazoa; phylum Mollusca; class Cephalopoda; order Sepiida; family Sepiolidae; genus Sepiola; species Sepiola atlantica. Next base: position 46,453,120 of record OY744554.1, on the reverse strand, counting down.
GCAAGTATGGCGGCTTCCTTGAATGGAGTCTTTCAAGACGAGTTGCAAACTAAAATTAAAAATTGTAAATTACTGGTTGTCGGAGCGGGAGGAATTGGATGCGAATTAATGAAGAATCTAGTTCTGACTGGATTTAACGACATTGAAATCGTAAGTTTTATTTATTTTTAGTATTTTTCCATCTTTTTTTGAAAAATAATGTCATCTTTCTTCCTTATATATACACAAAAAAAGAAGCGAGAACGAAGAAAAAGAAGCCGGCTTGGTGTATTTTTTAAATGTTTATCATTTTTTAAACAATTAATTATTTTCTTTCGAGATTTTATAATTAATCTAATTTTTTTATATAATAAACTTAAAATATTTACTTTTATTTAAAAAAAAAAAAATCAATTTTAAAAACAAAGAAATTTTCCGTATTTTCGTATTCACTAACGGATTTTTTAAATTTTGAATCATTTTTAAACCAATTTTTTTAATCTATTTTCTAATTAAATACACAATTTGTATAAAGATTTATATAAATTTGAAAATTTCATAAAATTCATTTAATTTTATTTTAAATCTGAGGATTTCTAAAAATAAAAACAATGTTTTTCTTTCTTCTAGGAGGGGATAAATAAAGAAAGCCACCTCATGGCCTCCTTTCCAATATTCGTCAAATAATTGTTGTTTTTTTCTTTTAATTAATAAAATAAATATCTTATTTATAATTATGAATATTTATTTGGATTTTAAATGAATAAAATTATTTTAAATAATAAAATTAATTAAAAAATAAAAAATTTTAAAAAATGCGTTTAATGCGAAACTTCGGCTTCGAAAGAAAAACCTTATTTATTTTCTTATTTTTGAATTTCAAACTTAGCAGAAAAATAACTTTAAATGTCCTTATTTAAACACAAAAATGTCAATTTTCTGTTTTAAATGAATAAAATTATTAAATAATAATGAAATAAATCGGAATAAAATTACTTAAAGCTTTGAAAAGAAATGCGTTGCATACGAAACTTTCACTTCGAAAGAAAAAGCTATTTCTTTTTTTTTCTAATTTTTGAATTTTTAAATAGTGGGAGAAAAACTAAACGCCTGAACATTTTCTCTTTTAAAAACGAAAATTGTTATTTTCGTGATGAAATTAAGAGGAGTAATATTTTCTGGTTGAAAAATAAATTATAAAGTTCCATTTTCTTTGTTATTGACTAAATAAAAATACGGTATTTCTTCAGATTAGGACCCGAGCTAACTTTGACCCTGACTCTAACCCTAATGACGGGGTCAAAGTTAGCTCGGGTCTTAATCAGAGCTTGCATTAAAAATATTTCCAAAGTATCGTATATTGATTCTTGATTATTTTGCAGATGCGAAGGACATGGAAGACCGCTGGCTTCCGGTGAAAAAACTTGAAAGTGTGTACGGATGCCTGAAATTGATACAAATTTTTTTTATTCATATTAATTTCAGACTTTCCTTTTTGTCATATTAATTTCAGACTTTTCTTTCATCATAATCTAATAATTAACATAATACAGACTATTTGAAAAAATAATTTATTTGCTTTTATTTGATTGTTTTCAAAACATTTTTTTAAATAATAGTGAAAACCTTTTGGGCATCTTTTACGAGACTCAGCAGAGTAAAAACGCTAAAAAAAACAAATATACAACAAATAAAAGTAACTGTAAGCTGTAAAAGTTAGTTTCAAACTTGCATGTGCTATTTGTTTGTATTTTAAACCCGTTTGAAGTGCTAATTATTAGAAATTTAAGTTCAACAGACGGTTTTCGAAGAAATCAAAATGGCCGATTTACGTAATAATATCGAGGGACTGGCCGCTATTTTTCTTTGAGAAACTAGATGTTTTAAAAAACAAGAAATTTTTTTTAACATCTAATAAAAAGCCATTTATACTACGTAAAAATACAAACAAATTACATAGGTAAGTAGAAAAATGTCTATTCTAGACATAAGTCAACTTTACTTGTTGCAAATTTATGTTTTTAAACTCTTTCTCGTTCTTTTTTTGGACCCCGTTCGCGCCTCTGCTGAGCGTCGTAACATATACCCAACCTTTTTTCTTGGAAATGGAGTAACATCCGGAATCAAACTTTTTTCTTAGAAATGGAAATGCCCCAACCCTAAACCTAACCCTCCCCAACCCTAAACCTAACCCTCCCCAAAAAACATTTTCACTAAATATTTAAAAAAAAAAAAACATTAAATAAAAAAAAAACACATTCCGTTGCTCAAAAACATTATTTCTTGAAAAATAAAAAAGATTATTCTATTTTGTTTATTTTCTTCAATGAAAATTTTTTTAAAGTTTTGAAAACAATCAAATAAAATTATTTTTCAAATAATCTGTATTATGTTAATTATTAGAATATGATGAAAGAAAAGTCTGAAATTAATATTAATAAAAAAAATTGTTGTATCACTTTCAGGCATCCGTACATACTTTCTTCAAGCTTTTTCCACCGGAAGCCAGCGGTCCTCCATGTACTTCGCATCTGCCGATTCTTTTATATGACACAAGAGCACGTGCGAAAAATCACGTTTTACGTTGCTTATAAGGAATTTGGGGCATTTTTTATTAACGACATCTAACAGAACGAAAAAGGGGTAAAAAACAAACAAATAGGCAACAAATAAATGTTACCAAAGGCAAGATAAGTTACTCTTCTATCTATCTGGATAAGTTTATTTGTGTTTTAACTTATTTTAAAGCGTTTTTGTTGTCCAAAACAAACCTGGTGTCCACCTGTTCAGTTAGAACGAAAAACAAAATGGCTATTCATGGGCCCAGCACGGAGATCATTGATAATCGGTGAAAAATCGAAAACTAAACAAAATAATGTGAGAAACACATCCAATAAATGTCACCAGTTGTGGGGAAATGTAATGTTCTACCAGTAATTTGTTTTAATTTTCGTTTTTTGAGCGATTATCCAAACTTCAGACATTTTGCCCCTAATTTTAACTGAACAGGTGGACACCAGATTTGTTTTGAACAAAAAAAAACTCGGGGATCTTTTACGACGCTCAGCAGAGTAAAAACGCTAAAAAAACAAATATACAACAAATAAAAGTAACTGTAAGCTGTAAAAGTTATTTTCAAACTTGCCTGTGGCATTTGTTTGTATTTTTAGACCGTTACAACCGCTATTTATTAGAAATCAATAGTTTTGTCACTGGAACTTGGGAAAAACATGGCCGCTTTTGGGGGGGGGGCATTTGGTAAGGAAGCACGTGAATCGCCATCTTGAATTTTGTGCAAGCCTTTGGGAAAAAAACAATACATTTTTTTTTTTTACATCTAATAAAAACCCATTTATAATACGTAAAAATAAAAACAAATTACATAGTTAAATAGAAAAATATCTATTCTCGTCGCAGGTCAACTTCACTTGTTGCAAATTTATGTTTTTAAACCCTTTCTCGTTCTTTTTTTGGACCCCGTTCGCGACTGTGCTGAGCGTCGTAACATATACCCAAAAACTCTTTAAAATGAGTTAAAACACAAATAAACTTATCCAGGTTAGTAGAAGAGTAACTTATCTTGCCTTTGGTAACATTTATTTGTTGTTTATTTCTTCTTTTTTTTTTTTTTTTACCCCTTTTTCGTTCTGTCACCTGTCGTTTTAAATATCTGGAATTAGAACCAAACAGACTTTTGCCAAACTAAACCTAAAACTTCAGTTAGGATTAGGGGAATCTTTTACTACAATCAACAGAACGAAAAAAGGGTGAAAAAACAAATGTGCACCAAATAAATATTACCAAAGGCAAGTAAAGTTACTCATCTACCTACCTGGATAATTTTATTTGTGTTTTAACTTTTTTTAAAGGGTGGTTTCTTGTTCAAAACAGTCGGTGTTGACTGCTCGAAAAAGAAATTCAAAATGGAGGCTCGCCTATGGCCAGGATTTGAAAATCGATAAAAAATCGAAAACTAAACAATACACTGATAGAACATTACATTTTCAAATGGGTTATTGGAAATGCAAGAGTCCTATGTCCTACCTGTTAAAGCTGGATGCTTCCCCCCCCCCCTCGAGTTTAAAAAAAATACCAAACCAGTTACTGAAGAGATGTAAGTCTGTCTGTTTCACATCTGTCTGT
>OY744554.1:46436498-46443998 GCA_963556195.1 Sepiola atlantica | reverse complement strand
TAGAATAAGTTATAATTTAACGTTATGAGAATGTGTTTTTAGTATTATTTTCTAAAAATGTATTATTGTTTTGTTTTCTAGCAAATGAATTTCTAAACTTTAGTTACATTCTAAAAATGTATTATTTTTTTTTCTTCCTTTCTCATCTTTTATTTTTCCTGTCGAAATTTGAATCTTGTTTTGTTTGGATTCACATTCCGTTATAAGCATCCGATTTGTTTTCGAGTTAAATTCCTTATTTCTAATGGTGCTACCAGATCAGGCCGTCTGAAGATATCGGCTTCCTGACCCAAAATACACCAAACATTGATGTTCTATTGTTTTTTTCTTTTTTCTTTGCAAAACTCAATCATTTTCTGCAAAGCCAAAAATACAAAAACAACAATTTCCCTCCTCTTCCCTCTCCCTCCCCCCCCCTTTCACTCACCCAAACACCATGAATAAATATTTGAAGATATAAAAAATTTACCTAAATTACTGGATTCGGTATTAAATAACCCGAAAAGGGTTGATATGCCGTAAAACAAAACCACCAAACCAAACACCATGAATAAATATTTGAAGATATAAAAAATTTTACCTAAATTACTGGATTTGGCATTAAATAACCCGAAAAGGGTTGATATGCCGTAAAACAAAACAACGAAACCAAACACCATGAATAAACATTTGAAGATATAAAGAACTTGAAGCATAAAAACTTTTACCAAAATGACCGGATTCGGTATTAAATAACCCGAAAAGGGTTGATATGCCGTAAAACAAAACAACCAAACCAAACACCATGAATAAATATTTGAAGATATAAAGAACTTGAAGCATAAACACTTTTCACCATACTACAACTAATGTTTCGGCATTAAATGACCCATAAGAAGTTGATGTACCGTGGGGGAAAAAAAAACGTAACCCTGATCCTGATCGGTTCCATTCTATGAATACTTTTATCGAGCATTCATTTGTTAACATTTTCTCGAACAGACGACAATCGAATAATCTTGTTATTAATAAATGATTGAATTTCAAAAGTCGGTTCGGAATGGTGGAGTGCATAAATGTTAGTAACCCCTACACGCTTTGACGATGTTTCAACCGATGTACCTTCATTCTTTTTTTTTTTTGATTTCCTAACACTTTGCATTCTTCTTTATTACTTTCGTCCAACTCTAGCGGCTCGTAACCACGTCAACCGTCTCTGTCTTGCTGCAAATGTCCCCCTGATCGAAAGTGGTACGGCCGGTTATCTCGGACAAGTTACCGTCATCAAAAAGGTGAACGTTTTTCTTTTCTTTCTTTTTTTTTCTTTTCTTTTTTTCTTTTTTTTCTTTTTTTTTCTTTTTTTTCTTTTCTTTTTTTTTTTCTTTTCTTTTTTTTCTTTTCTTTTTTTTTCTTTTCTTTTTTTTTCTTTTCTTTTTTTCTTTCTTTTTTTCTTTCTTTTTTTTCTTTTCTTTTTTCTCTTTTTTTTTCTTTTTTTTTTCTTTTCTTTTTTTTCTTTTTTTTTCTTTTTTTTTTCTTTTTATAAACATTTTAGTGATTAGTATCTTATATGCTAACTAGCAGGGCTACCCGGTGTTGCTTGGGAGAGGGCTAACAAGACGCCAGTTTTAAAGCTTTGACTCATGGAAGAGAGACCCTTGCCACTGGTAACTCAATTTCTCCCACTGCTACCATCTATTTGTAGCTCATTATTTATCTTTTCATAAGCGACCTTTTGAGCTTTACTCCTCCTACTGCTACTTTTTTTTAAATATTTGTACTTGTGTGTTATTTCTTTAGACCAATCATCCTGAGGAAGTCTTAAAATAAAGACGAAATGGTGCCCCCCCCCCCCCCCACGATGCAAATTCACTAGACTAACTCGACAATCAGCTAAATCCCTTCCATTCACTGTGGAGGTCCCCAGATGCCGGAGAGCCTTCTACTCCAATAGCTTCTTTCCTCGTGCTGCTGGCCTCTGGAACTCCCTCCCTGCCCCCTGTTTCCCCGGCAGTACCGACATGCAGGGACATGTAAACAGACATCTCGCTGCACAGCTCCCAACTTAGAATGACACCCTAAACCTACTCCCTAATTCTCAGTAGCCCCTTACGTCTACAGTGGCGTCCTGCCTTGTTTGGGGTGAAATATTAAAGAAAAAAAATTTTTTTTTTTTTTAATGAATACATAATATTTTGGTTTTTTTTCATTTTTCCATTACATTGGAATATTAGTTCCATTTTTTATCATGTATATGTATATTGGCTTTGATCCATTCCACAATTCAAATTCCTTCTCAAATTTCAAATCTCATTTCTAAATATATTTTTTAAATAAGTTATCCCCCTTTGACAATAACAGCCCACACGTAAATTTAAATTTGAATTGAATAAAGAGAAAAAAGAGGAGATAAAAAATTTAAAAAAATTAATTGATGAATCATATAAAATAAAACATAATAAAATTATAAAAATTGGTATATTATTAAACAAATGTTTATAATATTTTAACTTTAGTTATATAATTGCTTAATAGAATTTTGACATTTGCTGCGTTCCCACTTCCAATTGTCTCCTGCCGTATTTCGATGTTCTGACACCGGTTTTTCCCGGGTTTTTTTTCGACCCACTCGGTCTTTTATTGTTGTCTTCTGATAATGAAAGTTTTTCTTTCGAAAATTTAAGATTACCCTTTGCCGAACTGTTACTTACCGGACAGTATTTACTATTTTGGTATTTAATCAGTTTTCGTGAAATTATTAATAAATCGTTTTGAGTTTCACTTTCTCCCTGCGTTTATTTCTTTTCACTTTTCCATCTTACGGCAACCACATCGCATTGCTATAGCCTCGGACGACTAATCTGCACTTATATATATATATATATATATATATATATATCAACTCCTAAGTATATATATATATATATAGTCTCGGAAGTTCTTTTAACCTTCAAAACTGGGAAGAAAAAAAAAAAAAAAAAAAAAAAAAAAAAATTTGTTGAAAGATTTTAGTCTAGTAAGTCAATCAATTTACTGCAATCACTATTTTAGTTTACTTCCAAGAATATACTCTAATATAAATATATTTTTATATATGTTTTTATATATAAGGGATCGTCAGTTGTTTACCATGAAAACTGTTTCGGGATTTTAAAAACAAAACAGTATTTCTTTATCATGGCATCCCAGCAGTGTTGATCAGACACCACCTCCCTATTTTATAATTATTTTTTAATTTAAAAAGTTTACAAATATTTAATTTAGTTTTGCCTCCAGATTTGTTTTTCTAAAGTATTAAAATATAGTTTCCTTACCTGTGTTGTTCCTTTCAAAGTGGGTATTTACTATTTTACAGAACATCTATTTTATAGAGTTAGATGATTCCATTATAATAACCCCCCTTTTTTCCCTTGGTTATTTTCTTTGTCTACAAATGTTTTAAAATTAAAAATATATATTTATAAAAATATATATATATATATACTTATTTGGTGCAAGTTTAGAATTTAACCTACATGAAAAAAAATGTAAAAATATCTTTATGATGTATATACCCGTGACACATCGCATACCAAAAACCACATAACAAAAGAGCTAAACGAAACACCATAAATGAATACTTGAACATGTAAAAAAACTTGGAACATGAAAACTTTTGACAAAATGACCGGATTCGGCATGGAATAGCTCGAAAGGAGTTGATATGCCGTAGAACAAAACGAACAAACCAAACGGCAAAAATATTAAAATACATAAACATTTTTTAAAATACATAAAAAAAATTTTTTAAATGATATTAAAATACATAAACATTTTTAAAAATACATAAAAAAATTTTTAAATGATATTAAAATACATAAACATTTTTAAAAATACATAAAAAAATTGTTTAAAATGATATTAAAAATACATAAAAAAATTTTTTAAATGATATTAAAATACATAAACATTTTTAAAAATACATAAAAAAAATTTTTTAAATGATATTAAAATACATAAACATTTTTAAAAATACATAAAAAAAATTTTTTAATGATATTAAAATACATAAACATTTTTAAAAATACATAAAAAAATTTTTTAAATGATATTAAAATACATAAACATTTTTAAAAATACATAAAAAAATTTTTACATGATATTAAAATACATAAACATTTTTTAAAATGATATTAAAATACATAAACATTTTTAAAAATACATAAAAAAAATTTTTAAATGATATTAAAATACATAAACATTTTTAAAAATACATAAAAAATATGTTTTAAATGATATTAAAATACATAAACATTTTTAAAAATACATAAAAAAATTTTTTAAATGATATTAAAATACAAACATTTTTAAAAATACATAAAAAAATTTTTTAAATGATATTAAAATACATAAACATTTTTAAAAATACATAAAAAAAATTTTTAAATGATATTAAAATACATAAACATTTTTTAAAATACATAAAAAAAATTTTTAAATGATATAAAAAACATACATTTTTAAAAATACATAAAAAAAAATTTTAAATGATATTAAAATACATAAACATTTTTAAAAATACATATAAAAAATTTTTTTAAATGATATTAAAATACATAAACATTTTTAAAAATACATAAAAAAATTTTTTAAATGATATTAAAATACATAAACATTTTTAAAAATACATTAAAAAAATTTTTAATATTAAAATACATAAACATTTTTAAAAATACATAAAAAAAATTTTTAAATGATATTAAAATACATAAACATTTTTAAAAATACATAAAAAAATTTTTTAAATGATATTAAAAATACATAAACATTTTTAAAAATACATAAAAAAATTTTTTAAATGATATTAAAATACATAAACATTTTTAAAAATACATAAAAAAATTTTTTAAATGATATTAAAATACATAAACATTTTTAAAAATACATAAAAAATTTTTTTTAAATGATATTAAAATACATAAACATTTTTAAAAATATATAAAAAAATTTTTAAATGATATTAAAATACATAAACATTTTTAAAAATACATAAAAAATTTTTTTTAAATGATATTAAAATACAAACATTTTTAAAAATACATAAAAAAAATTTTTTGAACGATATTAAAAATACATAAACATTTTTAAAAATACATAAAAAATTTTTTTAAATGATATTAAAATACATAAACATTTTTAAAAATACATAAAAAAATTTTTTAAATGATATTAAAATACATAAACATTTTTAAAAATACATAAAAAAAATTTTTAAATGATATTAAAATACATAAACATTTTTAAAAATACATAAAAAAATTTTTTAAATGATATTAAAATACATAAACATTTTTAAAAATGCATAAAAAAAATTTTAAATGATATTAAAATACATAAACATTTTTAAAAATACATAAAAAAATTTTTTTAAATGATATTAAAATACATAAACATTTTTAAAAATACATAAAAAAATTTTTTACATGATATTAAAATACATAAACATTTTTAAAAATACATAAAAAAAAATTTTTAAATGATATTAAAAATACATAAACATTTTTAAAAATACATAAAAAAAATTTTTAAAATGATATTAAAATACATAAACATTTTTAAAAATACATAAAAAAATTTTAAATGATATTAAAATACATAAACATTTTTTAAAATACATAAAAAAATTTTTTAAATGATATTAAAATACATAAACATTTTTAAAAATACATAAAAAATTTTTTTTAAATGATATTAAAATACATAAACATTTTTAAAAATACATAAAAAAAATTTTTTAAATGATATTAAAATACATAAACATTTTTTAAAAATACATAAAAAAATTTTTTTAAATGATATTAAAAATACATAAACATTTTTAAAAATACATAAAAAATTTTTTTTAATGATATTAAAATACATAAACATTTTTAAAAATACATAAAAAAATTTTTAAATGGTATTAAAATACATAAACATTTTTAAAAATACATAAAAAAATTTTTTAAATGATATTAAAATACATAAACATTTTTAAAAATACATAAAAAAATTTTTTTAATGATATTAAAATACATAAACATTTTTTAAAATACATAAAAAAAATTTTTTTAAATGATATTAAAAATACATAAACATTTTTAAAAATACATAAAAAAATTTTTTTAAATGATATCTAAATACATAAACATTTTTAAATATACATAAAAAAATTTTTTAAATGATATTAAAATACATAAACATTTTTAAAAATACATAAAAAAAATTTTTTAAATGATATTAAAATACATAAACATTTTTAAAAATAGATAAGAAAAATTTTTAAATGATATTAAAATACATAAACATTTTTAAAAATACATAAAAAAAATTTTTTTAAATGATATTAAAATACATAAACATTTTTAAAAATACATAAAAAAATTTTTTTAAACGATATTAAAAATACATAAACATTTTTTAAAATACATAAAAAAATTGTTTAAAATGATATTAAAAATACATAAACATTTTTAAAAATACATAAAAAAAATTTTTAAATGATATTAAAATACATAAACCTTTTTAAAAATACATAAAAAATTTTTTAAATGATATTAAAATACATAAACATTTTTAAAAATACATAAAAAAAATTTTTAAATGATATTAAAATACATACACATTTTTTAAAAATACATCAAAAAAATTTTTTAATGATATTAAAATACATGAACATTTTTAAAAATACATAAAAAAATTTTTTTAAATGATATTAAAATACATAAACATTTTTAAAAATACATAAAAAAAATTTTTTTAAATGATATTAAAATACATAAACATTTTTAAAAATACATAAAAAAAATTTTTTTAAATGATATTAAAATACATAAACATTTTTAAAAATACATAAAGAAAATTTTTTAAATGATATTAAAATACATAAACATTTGTAAAAATACATAAAAAAAATTTTTTAAATGATATTAAAATACATAAACATTTTTTAAAAATACATAAAAAAAATTTTTTTTAAATGATATTAAAATACATAAACATTTTTAAAAATACATTAAAAATTTTTTACATGATATTAAAATACATAAACATTTTTAAAAATACATAAAAAAATTTTTTTTAAATGATATTAAAATACATAAACATTTTTAAAATACATAAAAAAAAATTTTAAAATGATATTAAAATACATAAACATTTTTTAAAATACATAAAAAATTTTTTTAAATGATATTAAATACATAAACATTTTTAAAAATACATAAAAAAATTTTTTAAATATTAAAATACATAAACATTTTTAAAAATAAATAAAAAAATTTTTTTAAATGATATTAAAATACATAAACATTTCAAAAAAATGATATCGAAATACATAAACATTAAAAACGAATATTTTGCCATTAAATGACCCATAAGATGTTGGTATGCCATAAACCAAACCATAGGAAGTCGACTTTCCATTGTTCCACGGGCAAGCCACTAACTAAATCATTACCATGAAACATCTGTTCCTTAGAAAACCGAAATCACTGTGTGCCACAT